>CATIWO010493470.1:0-12341 GCA_949673435.1 Macaranga tanarius
ATATGCATTTGCCCTAGCAAAAAACATCAATGATGTCCTTCCAAACACCTTCACTTTTTTATGAGCTATCATCAATATCTAGTTAAAGATCAGGACTAGACATTTCCACATATGGCTGCATTTATGAAAAAAATTTGACCTATCCCTTTTCCATACAAGACCTCCACAGATGGCCAGTCTTTTCACATTAGACATATATATCTGCATGCATGTGCAACACATATATAATTACTCTACATATATATTTATAATATTTATATTACCATGTATATATTGATTAAGGGATGAAAAATTTAAGTAATTAATATTTTAAATTCAAATCTTATACATAAAGAAATAAAATACCAAATGAATTTTATTTCTTATGAAGTTTACATGAACTGAATTCTGAAATATACAATACATCTACTGGATAATGGAGGTATTAAAATGATGTGTAATTGTCTGTGTCTATTACAATTGTCTGGATGTGTCTATTGCAATTGTCTGGATGTATTCTTAGCTATTAGAAGTCTTCTATATTTAAAAAAAATGATGTGTAATAATATTAAAAGACTAGAGGTGCAATGCTTGCCTCTCATATATATATAATGCAAGAATCGATCAGTGGGATTACTACTTGACAATCTATTTTATTAATTCATTTTTTAAACATTGAGAAAACATAATTAATAGATGTCACTATGCCTGCCTTAGATATATAATGGTTCAAATGTATCATCTATTCCAAAAAATACAAAAATAAAAATATTTAATTCAACTATAATAATTGCTATTTTTGGGCACTATTAATTTTTTTGTTAATTTAAAAGAGAGATTAAATGATTTAAAAATTAAAATTATTTAAACATAATGATAAAATATATAACAGAAAATGGACTGTACAACATATGATAGTAGCAGTAGTACACCATGTAGGGAAGGTGTGGGAGAGACAACAATTGAGAATAAGAAAGTCTAGTCTGCTAGGGAAATGGTGTTATTTATGTTATAGATCTCTCATCAAGGTTGGAAGAGCTTATCTCCACATCTGCATTTCCATGAAAGAAGATAATAGCCATCACCATCATTATCACCATGATCATGAGACAATGCTTTATAAGGGAAACCCTTCTTTTGATGAGAAGGAACTACCAAAGTTGCCATGCAAGGTCTGCAACTAAAGCACTTGTTTACACAACCTGGAGGCTTTGAACCTAACACCGTCTTTCTTTGCCGCAAACTCTCACTGTTTCTTGATGAAAATGGCAAGCCTTGTGCATCTAATGCAAAAAACACCAAATGTTTCAAACAACATGAAAATGAAAAGGGTTAACATACTCATTTTGGAATATTTTCAGGGTTTTCAATGGAGGGTGCACATGCGAAATCTATATAATACCCACTTAATGAATATGCATTTAAATGTCAAAAGAAAACATGAAAACTTGCTGAAACAGTTCTTTCCTGAAATGGGTTGGATTTAATTTTTACCTGAATTTGGTAGTGAAAGTGTGAGACAAAATATGATAGCCAAAGTTACTGCAAGTTTCAGTTTCAGCCCAACTGTGTAGGTTCTTGATGATGGAGCCATGCATCAAAGTCCAAGAAAACAGGTGAAAGCACTTAAATAAGAATAGTGCAACTTCTGATTATACGTCAAGAAAGTGATCGGTGTTGTTGGGAGGGAAGAACAGTGAAAAAATTTATTTTCTTGAAACAGAGAAAGGATTGGTTGATAAAGAGAAAGAACAGATTGAATGACCAAAGTACACACACGCATATATATACACACACACAGTGTTTGCTTTCAATGT
Organism: Macaranga tanarius; assembly: GCA_949673435.1. Classification (NCBI taxonomy): domain Eukaryota; kingdom Viridiplantae; phylum Streptophyta; class Magnoliopsida; order Malpighiales; family Euphorbiaceae; genus Macaranga; species Macaranga tanarius. The sequence continues at coordinate 1,797 of CATIWO010493470.1, forward strand.
AAGTTAGTAGGAGAGACTGTTGCCCTTCAGAGGGACATGTCTGTGGTGGTAATGGGTTGTTCACCAATTAAAGAAATTTAGAGTTTTGAGATTATTTGTAGAAATGAATACAAGAAAATTTTTCTGTCCTTTTTGGAAACTGTGGCACTGACTTTAGCTAGGGTTTTTCAAGTGAATGAATAGTAAGTGAAGTGACTATTGGATCATCTGATCTGCTGCATGACTTGACTGTGTTTATTCTGATGATCACCTGAATTATATTAACTATGATTACATTAGCCACAGCTTTTCTTCCTCCCTCTATGCCCACATTTAATTTTCTCACTATATCTTCTTTCATGGTTAGGCATTTCAAATGGATGAAAAAATATGAAAGCTAAAATAAATATATTCAATATCACTTGCATCATAAGCTGCAACAATTGCAGTGTTAATCGACTAATAGCTTAATAATTGAGCATTTGTTTGATAATGTAAAAATTAAAAACTCAAATTTTGATAGTTTTAAAATATTTTTTAGCAATATTTGAACATTTTTTACTTTTTACAAATTTATTTAGTTATTTATAGAATTATAATTGAATCTAAAATATGATTTAATTTAGACAGAATATATGTTCGATTTTAAAAATTTTATTTATACAAAACATGCCTTAAATTATTTAAACAATATGTTAGGAGTATCTTTACAGATGAATGTAGGTATATTTTTGCACAATTTGTGGAAAATTAATGCAACAATAACACACTTTCACTAGTGATGGATATCGTGAATTAACCCAACCCACCTAGCTTGTCTTATTAAGTTATTTTAAAGAATGGTGAACAGAACTTTTGTTGTCATTTTAGACTCAGATAATTAACAAAGAGATCAGAAATTAATGGAAGTCTTTATTCTTCCAGTAGAGTTACCTCTTCTTTTTTGAAGGGGTAAAAGGAGGGTATGGAAAGCCCTATTCAGGTGTTCTATTCAGGGCTACAAATCACCTTTATTGTACCATAACCTTGTCAGTTTGCATAGCTCAAAATAGGGAGCTAACAGTTAGTTAAGAGCTTTTAATCTTAAACTTTTCTTTTCTCTTATCATGTGCATTCTGTCTCACCCTTTACACCTCCACACAAAATTTACCCATTTCAAAACATTGTGGGCTGTGGCACCTTCTTATATGTATATATATTACATTTTTCAATCTTGCAGTTTCTTTTGAAATTTCAAATGTAAAAATCTATTTATATCATTGGGACTATGAGAAGAAATATAATGATATTCTGTAAAGAGTTTGAGTGATATAAAGAGTTTCCAGTGCTGTTTTAGGTATAAAGATATTTACACTTAAAAGTTAGACTTTAAGTGGTAATAGCATTTGCTTTTGAGAGTGAGAGGTTTTAGATTTAATTCGATCCTCTCCCCCACACATAGATATGTACACCTAGACATATGAGATCTTATTTTATAGTGGTGGCTTACAAAAGTAGTTTTTATAAAATGTTAACTTCTAACAACTAATAGCTAATTGACTCTCTCCTAATTCCCGTATTACATGTCCAAAACAAAAGTATATATAATATTTGTTGAAATTTGATTCCATTTCCCTTTAATATACCAAAAGGAGGTTGCTTTATTTTATTTATATCATTTTTTTATTTTTTATGTAAATTTTTTTATCTGAACCATTAATATTCAGAATCTTTAATGAAATTTATATTTTTAGTAAAAAAATAAATCTTGTAATTTATTTTCCTGCATCAATGAGATTACATCATTTGTGATTGCAGCATTATTAATCTCAAATTGAAAGAAGAAACAATGTAATAAAAGCAAATAAAAGGAATTGTTGGAAGATTTTTTGTTGTTTTTATAGACTTATTTCGATTGAACTGAATTATTTAGAACTCATTTAACTCTAAACACTGGTTTAAACTAAAAACAAAGGGGATCATGCATAGTTGCCAAATGGAAATTAACCCTCACGCATTTATTTGTAGGTTAGGTGATTTTTCAAGTTCAAGTAGGATCAATGTGGACTGACAATAACACATAGAATTTTTTTTCTTGCCTAGCAAACTTAGCCAACTCTTTCATGTAAGAGCACAAAATCAACCGAACAATCCAAAACTTAAAGAAAATACAAACATTTATAAAGTGGAGAAGATTAATTAAGTATATATCAGCTTCTGTTGTTGGTTAAATGACCTAAAACTAAAAGGGTAAGGTGATTCTTCACCTTTTGCAGCCTTTGTTTTGAACTTTGAGGTGTCAATTTAGTTTTATTGCAAGGTGGACAAATTCAACTGTACGTTTCCATCGAAAACCCAAATCAAAATGACTCTTCTTTCTTCCAAATTCAACCTATCTTTTATTTATATGTCCCAAGAAATTGATATTCAACCTAGCTACCTAGCTCTGATATTTCCAATGAACTCTGTGTCTTGGTTTTTTTTTGGCTAATTTCAAGAAAACTAATTTTGAGACTCACTTATGCAAATTCGAGAGGTACTTGAACAAAGATTAAGACTATATGAAATAGCTCAAAATTTTATAAAAATTTTCTCAAACTAGTTGTCAACTTTTTGACTAATTCCAAACAGACTAGTGAAAAATATTTGATACACTCAAAATAATAGGAAAAACTAAATATTTTTAAAGTTTGGATTAAGTATTTTTCATATTAACTGATAGCTTCATAAATAAATATTACTAATATACATGTCAGCGAGAAAGTAATCATGTGATAATTCATCTTTAAAAGTATCATAATATGTAGGGTTCGAATTATACTCTTGTCAAAGAGGAAAACTCACCTTATTGTGCAGTTAATTGATGTTTAGGTTATATCACCTCCTTATTAATTAAAAAATATTATCAATATATTTATATATAATTAATTTCCTATAAATTAAATTCAATAAAACGTTCATAAAAATTATGTTGGTAACATTTTGAATTAATCTTAACTCCTTTTTTCTTTTTTAACTGAAGGTAGTTATATTAATAGAGACCGTCCGTCCTAAATAAAAGTCTCTTTTTTTTTTTTTTACCAAATTTGGTGGCATTCCATTTTACCAAATAAAAGTTACAAACTTCAGTACAATAAATACTGAAAATAACTTGTAAACATAAATAAAGTATATTTCTCCCTAAAAATATATAAAATAAAATACATGGAAACAGACTAAAATATTTTTTGTGGAGATACAGAAAAAAAACCTTATTGTTCTGAGACATCATACTAATGCGACGAAAGAACTGATCGGAGCAGAATTAAACTATTTTCTTCAAATATCCACCATTTCTGATTTTACCATCAAAATTTATCAAACTAAAAGTCCCTTCGCACTTCATAATTGTATCACTTTACATTTAAAACATTAAAATTTGTAAAATTATGGATAACCATACATTTGTTAGTTTTTATATAATAACTTGACATTTTTTTCAGAAATTTGGAAAGAATTGGTAAAAATTGAACATTTAAACTGTTAATACATTTAAAAATTATACCACTATACTACAGCTACTCAGCTTTCAATTAATGTAACCGTATAAATGAGTTTTAGATTTAAAAAATGGAATATCATATTGATAAAATAATTCCTTTCGAATTCTTAAAAGAATAAAATAACATCACAGGATACAATATATCTTTGACTAAAACTATTATAAATTATAAATTTTTTTTTTTTATCATATTATAAATTATAAATTATAAATAGGAGTATATATAGAATTAATATGATATATTTTACAATATAACTAATAGTGGAAGATTAATTAATTTTCTGTTGTTTTGGTCAGAGGAATCCACCAACGGTTACGATTTGTTAGGCAAATCCATCATTCAATGGTCATCAAATCGGACGTCAATCAGAGCATCTGAAAACATGAGCATGCTTGATAAGACCTTTGCTTGCCTAACCGTACGTACGTTGAAACTGTTGAAATGATGAGAATCACGTCACTGCGTGACTGACATGTGTCAGTCTGCTAGTGGGTCTTTTCAGGTCCACTGTTTCTTAACATGGGCTTCGCTTCTCCTCTAATCATAAGAAAGATGAATTCCAGCATATATAACGCACATTTCATTTGTAATTTTGTCATAATTAGTTTGTTTTTCACTAAATTATGTATGTTATTTTTAATTATTGTTTATATTCAGTAGTTATAAGTAATTATAAAAGCTACTAATCTGAATGTAGTAAAATAAATTTTATAAAGACGATCAAATTCTTTTGAAGTCTATTTCTTCAAATATAAAATTCAAACTAAAATTTAAAAAATTCAATTTTCTTATTATTTAAATGATCAACCATGGAGTAAATTATTTTTTTGGCTAATTTCTTCTATCTTTATAGTCTAAATAATTAAAAAAGTGCTAACTTTTTTAATAAATTAAAATCTAAAAAATATACATTTAATATCTAGAGTAACCACAAGAATTCTGACTAATTTGAATTGAATGAAATTAATCTCATAAAAAATGTCCCTTCGTATATAAGATTCGAGTTTAAAATTTTACTTCAAAAAATTTGACTTTTTTGCATTCAACAGAACTGCGCAATATGAATTTGTGTTGCATTTGGTGCATTATTATTAAGAATTGGAGTCTTAAATTTTTATTTTTGAACTTAGAGAAGGAAAAGATAAAAATCGATTTTTTGACTCATTAATGTTTTAATGGAATTATACTATTTAGCTACTCAATCTCGGACAAGTAATATAAAATTTAATAAAATAAATATAAAATATATTTATCTTACACCAAAATTAAACAAAGATTATCTTATTTTGTTCAGTCTTGTCCTGTCCTGTCTAGTTCTAGGCTCTAGCAACCAAATGCAATCCCAACCCTTTCATACAGGATTCATCAATTCATAAATTTTAATGCTTTACTGAACAATTATTTCAATCTCTTTTAAAAGGGTCAAAAGCTAAATAAGTACAAGTAGAATTTTATCTGAAAGAAGAATCATAATTAAGATAGCATAATAAAGTTGGGCCTATAGACCAGATCCAACACTCTAACAATCCACATCCACAACAAGAAATTTACAAGTCTGTCAACTTCTAGTGTACTCCAACTCTTGCCAACTCTTCAACATTTAAATCCCCAGATCTAATTCACATTTGTGAATACCATGCAAGTGGAGTTTCTGATCATACGATGATGCCTATCTCATACAAGTGTTCAAGCAGGGGCTAATTAGAATGTAATTGTTACAGTGTAATCTAATGGGGATTACATTTGCATGTAATATCAAATAGTGACACGTGTGTTTATATAAACTGTATTTATATAAACCGAATTAGAAACTGAAACAATCATTCACTATAATATATGTACCATAGCGAGAGATTAAATTAAATAAGAGTGAAAATCAGACTTATTTTTTTAAATGAAATCAAAGTTTAGAAATAAAAACAGCATATATAAAAGCTGCAGGGAGGTGAATTCACGGTTGTGTGTTCAAATATGCAACAAATGCAGGTTAAAAAAAATTATACTTCAATATTTTATCTTAATTTATATCTAACTTAAATAATTATTAGGGACATAGGGTTGAAATTTGCCATCATTTATTTGTTAAAAAGAAGGTTATTGCCAGTGAAGGAGTAGTTAAGTTGTAATTATTTTCTAAAAACATCTTTAGGTGTGCGTTTGAATTCAATCCATTAATTTTTAAGTCATTCAATCCCTCTATTAATAAAAAATTAGCAAAAAAAAACAAACCCCTTATTTCATTAACACAAGCTCATTTAGAAAACATTACACAACATAACAACATAAATAATTATTTGATAAAAAAAAAGGTAAAGAAAGATAGATTCATCATTAATGGATTTCAACCTCCTTCACATCCTTTTTAGGCTGTTCAGTCCTTGGAATGTTAATATACAACACACCATTCTTCAAATCAGCTTCAATATCATCAACTTTAGCATCATCAGGAAGCAACACACTTGTGTTATAATATCCATAGCTCCTCATTGACCAATGCTCATCATCCTCAGTTCCTCCTCCTTCCTCCTCTTCCTTAACCTCTCCTTTTATTGTCAAAACCCCATCGTCAATGGTGATCTTCAGCTCATCTTTTGATAGTCCTGGCACCTCATATCGCAGTTTGTAGCATTCATCTTTCTCTTTCAGTCGCCCCATCAGGTTCGAAGGTGATATATTCAGGTTCTGAAATAGCCTATTGATGTTTTCAGTTGCTTGCAAGAGTGCACTCCCTAATCCTGAAGGAAAGAACTCTACAAAACAATAAAACTTATGTCATGCACGAGTATATATATATAAACCTGAAGTGTACACAGACTATTGAAATTGTAATGGACTAGCATGAACATGCAAATTATTTATTTGTGTGTGAAGAGTTACTTATTACCATAAAGTTGAGGAACATATTCTCCATTGTTTCTTCTCCAAAGACCTCTCTTCCCTTTCTTCTTAGAAAACAGCTTGGACTTCTTATTATGGTCCTCACTTACAGCAACTTCTTTTGTGTGTGATGGCTCACCAGAAGTTGTTGCTATAAACCTCTTTAACAGCTCCCCATTCCAGCTCTGCCTCTGCACACCAGCACCAGCACTCCTCTGAATAAGACTATGACCTATCAAAGAAGAAGAAGAAAAGCTACCCCTTTCGGATAAATTTCTCAGAGCCAATCGTGCCAAGGCCATTCTTGAACTTGGTTATTTTTGTTGCTTAAGGTAGTGCCAAGAATTCCAAGAAATGCTCAGGTGTTTTAGAAGGTGATGAGGGTTGTGTTTGAAGATTTAATTTAAAGAGAACTGAGCATAAAGTGGTCAGGGCAGTTGGAGAAGGGTCTGAGAGTTTCTAGGAGGTGGTGTCATACATGTAAGCATTAAGATGTTTCTTGGCTTTTCTCAATTTTCATATTACATTTTTCTTTTGATTTTTAATGTGGAAGGAGGGTTCCAGAGGCCAATGAATCTGATGCCACGTTCCATTTACATGATCTTTTTCTTTTGAAAGTATTAATAAAACAACAATAATACTTGTTTTCTTTAGTTTATTTATTGGCTCTACTAGAGTTCGAGTTGCCAAATTCCAATACCTCACGACGATTCTACTAATGATAAGTCGAATTGATGCATGTCTCTTGTCCCAAAAAGATAAAAACAAATGCATGATGATCCTATATATGATTAGCCAATTGGATCATGTAATACTTTTTGCCCTTGTCTTTCATACATAAATATAGAGAGAGGTGAAGAAAATAATCATATGTCCTTGCCAAGGGTAAGTACCAAACTAGCAATATGGCAGAACACAAGCAAATTGATGGAAAAATGCTGCCAGACGTTTTTGATTGGTTTGGATGCAATACAAAGGCGTGTCCAAAAAATGGGCTTTAGAAGGAAAAGAAAAGCCGAGGTGCGTATATGACTAACAATGTTACAGTTAACATACACACCACGGTTTGTTAAACAGCATCTTTAATCTGCCATCGATTGATAAGGGATTTCCATTCTATCCAACTCTTGAGGCTTCTACTTGCTCTGTTTAATCATACATGCCCTCCTGCTCCCAAATGTCCACAAGAAAGTCTACCATTTCCTGTTGTTTGATATCAATCAACAATGAGAAATCAGGGTTTAGGAAATGGATTTACTGAGGCAACAAGAAACTGAGAGAGAAAAAGGGAAGGAGCGTTACAGAGAGAGGAATAGGCTGGGGGAATGGTTTGTTGCTCCCAAGTAAACTGTCATATGTTGCATTCCAACTGCAGCAAAGCCAGAAGTTGCAGAGACAATCAGTGCTGACAATAACCAGAAACAAGTTTACAGAATGATTAATGCTTATCTTCGAGATGACAAGGTACATACTCCAGAGATGATTTCTCCACATCTAAATGATAAGTGTCAGAATATTAGAAACATAGACATAGGTTTCCACATGTTAACACATAAGCATTTCAACAACCTTGACATTTTCCCTTTCAGAGGAATATTGATGCTCGACTTTCTCAACGTAAAATATTAATTAGTGAATGTCCCTTTCAGAGCAATATTGACTCCTGACTTTCCCAATGTAAAATATTAATTAGTGAGCACTAGACAAGAAACAATAGAAAATGCAAGACATAAACAAATCTAATCCACCTAGCTCTTCACAACTTTGAAGCCTTCAACTAGTGTTTGCAACGCAAATTGTGTTTCTATTGAAATTACAAAAGTAAAAGGGATCGGCAACTGCCAAGGAAATCATTCCAAACTGTCACGTCATAAACTTTGGAATTCTGTCATTTGTAAATAATTATTTGGATACAGTTGAAAGCCATGGAAGCAAAATCACAAGTCATTAGAAAATAAAAACTTTTAACAAGAATCTTGAAGTAACTAAGATTCTAAATAGAAGAGTCAGTTTTGGACTAACAGATGACTCTGCATGTCAAAATAAATTGCATCATATGGTAAATCGAGTTTGGGAATTGAAGAGAGTGCCAGGTTCACTTGCAAGAAATACGAGTATTAGAAAATCAGATACATTGATAACATGATTGGTGTAAACAATGTTAGAGCAACTCACTTTAATTTGGGCTCCTGAGTCTGATGTGCACGATTCAGAGACTTTTTATCTCCTACCCAACGCTGCCTTGTTTGATTCCAGAGAAGAAGACCTGCAATCAAAAGTTTGCTAAGAAAATGTTGGCATATTCAAAATTTATAGCCATGGGAATACACTCATAGATGGACATGAACAATGGGGACATAACGTGCTGCACTCTCAGACCCTCAGGACATATGCAAAGGCAAACAAGTTATTAAATCAAATCCAATATAGATCCAATCAGAAAAAGGAAAAAAAAAACATGAAAATCCAAGAAGTGGGGTTGTTCTCCACATTGTAACTTTTACCACCCTCTGAAGAATATATTAGAATTAAGTCATACAATATGGATATTGTAAGCTACTGCTCCCAGATTTTGATGTACACAGCTGTCGGACATAATACAACAAAGCAGCAGGTCAAAGAAGCAATGGATACTTACCATGATTTACAAATTCAGCAGGTGGGTTACCACTGCTAGAGCTTCCATTTGGATCAAGGGCCTGGTTTAAAGTGCTTATCGATGACATGCTTCCCTGTGACTGAACTGCGCTGTTGTCCATATCACAAGTGCTGGTGGTCCAAAAATCCTCTGATATGCTAGGTTTTTTCACTGTCTGACCTTGAATATTCAATCCCTTTGATGGTTCATCTAATGAGGTAATTAGTGTGGGCTTCTTGTGGCATCCAAAACAACCACTGCTCTGTTGCAAATCACATACAATTAAATAACTGATGAATACCAGCCATCATGAGGCCGCCCACATAATATGCATGCATATATAAGATATAACTAGAAAATATAGTTAATCATTAAAGAGAAGCAAAAAGGGAAATCATAAAGATAAAGCAGAAAATAACTAAATAGGCATGCAAATACTGTGTTTTCACTTGCTCTTGCATTTTGGAAAGCCACAATGCTGTCACCTAGTATACATTATAAATATTGGACCCTGAAATATCATTATTCATTGGAGAGGGAAGAACAAAAAAAAAAGGAGAAAACGATAGACATGCAAGAGGCACCAAAATATTAGTACGGAAGGTATCACAATACAAGGTTGGAAACTTAAGCTAGAGAACCATAGGTATCACAATACAAGGTTGGAAACTTAAGCTAGAGAACCATGCATACAAGGTTGGAAACTTAAGCTAGAGAACCATGCATACAAGGTTGGGAACTTAAGCTAGAGAGCCTTCTGCAAAATTATATTGCTACCAAACTAAAGATTATGATGCAATGGAGCTCAGAATAATTAAATATGTGTTGAGGGCATCCAGCAGTATGTGATATTGAATACTGGGGAATCTTAAAGAAAATGGCTGAAAGAAAACATGAATAATAAGGAAAAAAAAAGGAGAAAAAGATCCCACTAATAATCGAAGGAAAAGCAAATCAAATTTTTTTTTAATTAAATAAAAAGATGCAAGAAACAAGACACGGAAAGGAAGGTTTTGTACAGATCGATGACTTGGAAAGACCTTATGCTTTTAGATAGATATACTCGCAAGTATTCTAACATCAAGAGAATGTTACAATTAATAGTAATGGTATCTGGGATGAAAATTAAGGATCATGCAATAATTCTTCTATGTGCACTGAGCTCACATGAACAGGAATATTGACATGGTTGGACTATCAATATTATCAGGCAATGCTTTCCACAAGCGCACATTTGATGATAATACCATCTCCAGTATTTTCAAGATTATCACGACAAAAGCATTTATTTCTTAGGTTGATCTTAATCTGCCAATTTGAAGAATCTGGGTATGGGAATACCAACACATTTGACTAATGTTGCAACGATAGATGGTCCACCTACCATAAAATGATGGAAGATTTATCTGATATACTTGGTTTACCGCCTCAGCTGTAGTCTAAGCCATTAAAAGCACAACACATCAACTCTAGAAATTCAACATGGACATCATCTCCCATTCCACCATGTCCCACTAAAGCTAATAGGCT
>CATIWO010493561.1:0-12146 GCA_949673435.1 Macaranga tanarius
TCCCTCTTTTCTTCTCCTTCCTCCATACTTCCTACTGTTCATCCCCAACAACTCCCATTCTTTCTCCTTTAGTCCTTCATCTTTTCTTTCTTCTTTCTCAACTCCAATTACTTCCATTTGTTACACTTTAGTCCTTTCTTTTCTTTTCAATTTCATCATTCACATTCTATTCAAAATAATCCAACTTTATTGTCATATATAATATTCTCATTAGTTTCTTATCTCAAAACGATAATATCTCTTATCAACTTCAATTCAATACCACATGCTTAAATCTCTATCAAATGTCAACTTAATTACAAAATAATAAACTCCAAATCATTTAAACAATTGACAGTTAACTCCAATCATCAACTTTAATTAACTGAAGTAATAACATTCTTAATTGTTATTAATGAACAGTAATCCGGTTCTGGGACACAGATGTTACAATACATAAACATATATTATAGATAATCAAGACGACGTAGTTTTGCACAAAACTACGTCGTTTTGATTAAATTAAGTAGTGACCTTACAAACAACAAATAGAAAAGTTAGGATATTTTTATTAATTAAAATACATTATTATTATTGTATTTAATAACTTTTTAATTATTATTTTTCGTAAGCAATCTTATTGACATTATTTCAAATTAACGAGGTAACTAATATTATTAGTCTTATTAGCCTTTTAATAGTTTTTTCAAGTAATATGAGTAATTTTATTTATAGTTTTGGAAGGGGAATGACCTCAATTTTATATTTTATAATGACCATCTCGAATGATTAAAAGAGCAGTGATATATTATGTTTACTGCAATTCATTTTTATTGAACCATGTTTATAACTAAGGGGGTGTTTGATAACACCACTTAGTGTTGAAAATTAATATATTCAGTACTTAATTATTTTAAGTTGGTTTGATAACCCAAAATGGGTCCAACTTAATTTATTTAATTAAGTTAAAAAGTACTTTAAATAATAAGTTAAAACTTTTTGACTTAAAATATCTACTAAATATATTAAGTTGTTAATTAGGTTTTATTTTTTTTATGAATTGACTATTGTGTTCTTATTATTTAAAAAATATTACTCACTTGTCAATATCACAAAGTTAAATAGGTAAAATTAATCACTTTTATGATTTTCAGCACTTATGGTTATCAAACAGATTTATTTAATTAAGTATTTAAAAAATTCAATACTTATTATATTCAACATTCAACACTTAATTTTCAGTTTTATCAAATACCACCTAACTAACATGTTTGGATGATTAAATATTTTATTTGGTAAATTAATAATTAGTTTACATGACTATCTTTATTAAGAAAAAATTAAATTAAATTATAATTTTAATAGAGATATAGAAATTTTTTTTTGTCTGTTATTAATCCCTGAAATAAAATAGTAAAAATATTTTACATACTTTAGAGAATTGACTATTTCTTTATATAGATAAAAAATTTTTTCTTAAAATTAGTCTCATGATAATATCTATCAATATTGATATTTTATTATTATTAAATAAAAAATAATATTGTAATTATTCTCAATTTAGTACTATAAAATGTGTACCGATTCGTTACGAAAGAACCGAATCCCCGTATCGAACCGTCCTGAAAAAATGGTATGGTACGGTATGAAAATTTTTAAATTTGATACTGATAATGAAAATTTTGTTTTAAAATCTCCGAAATTTAATACGGTACCAAAAATTTTTAATGTCCGAATTTTCTCAAGCCGCGCTCACCCCTGATATTTTCAACACAAACTTTAGTATGAATTATTCTCATTAGAAAATATCATTGGCATTAAGTAACAGCTGTCCCATCTAATTACAGTTGAGCCATATAGCTAAAAGAACATTACTAGTATTTTTCTAGTCATTTTGGTGGGGGATAGTACATGCCAAACCTAACTTTGTCTCTCACCAAGTCACCATGTCTTTGTTGTCTGTAGTTTCTTAGGTGAGTCCTAGAATTAGTCACCTAACCTCCACCACAAGGGTCCATAGCATGGGAACTTATATCAGGCTTCTGTCCTTCAATTAGCCTTGACCAGAAACTTTAAATTGTTTGCAAGTTGAAGCAATGGTCCATGTAAAAATTTAAGACACAAAAATATAAGATAGATAAAGAAAAATATTACGAATGAAGCTTTGGTCTATAGAGGTTTTGATACATAAAGTTTTCAAGTTCGATCCATGGTGGACTCAAAAAGTCAAGAAATAAAATTTTTTGCCTACACCTACTAGGATAAATATATATATATATATATATATATATGATTCGAGGATCTATCATGGATTCATGAACTATGAAAAAAAAAAGTATACTAGAACTAGCCAATCAAAAGGCAGTATGTGCAATATGGGAAGCGTCCTGCCCCACAGGCTTAGTGCAACATGATGGTATGCAGTGTGTGTCAAAATTTTCAATTGGAAGATCCAAAAAATTTATTGAGCTTGCTACCTTCATTAATATTGCATTGACCAAATGGTGCCGGTGGTTTCTTTATAATGCAGAAAAATATGCTTAGTGATACATAACTGGTTATCTCCCATGAACTAACAGGTCCATTAAATTCAAAGTGCCTGACCATTTGCACATGGATGCCAGCCTCCATGCGAATCAACTCAAAGTAGGCAGCACTTCAGTTCAACCACTGACTCTCAGCCAAAGGATTGCAAGAACATTAAGAATATGGGAAATGAAACTATCAATAAGCAAATATTAATCAGAAGCCATTCTGCTCTTGCAAATTGCTTTTTGTAGCATTGATTTGCTTAATATTATGATTTACAACTGAGTTTTTATCTATACATAAATGGCAACCCCACCCAGAAGCCTAGCCTGCACTGCTGCTTTATAAATAAGAGAGAAAAAGAAGGCTAAAACAACTCTTGTTCCCCTACCTTCCCCTGTAAGTAACAAGTATGTTCTTACTTATGTCTGTTTACTGACAAGAACCTTACAAACTAGAAGAGTTCCAGCTAGCATCAACTGCCTTAATAATTCTGTCGTGTAATTTGGCCCCAGCGCAAGCAATTATGCCCCGATCAAGATTTTCTAAGTAGATGCCCTTAGAGAAGTCCAGTGGACAGCCCCCTGCATCAGTAACCATACCACCAGCTTCTTGTATTATAATAACACCAGCTGCGTGGTCCCAGATCTTTTCCTTGTAGCCAGCCCTTGCAAACTTCATAAAAATCTCCGCATCTCCACGAGCAATGGCAGCATACTTCACCATGCTGTACATGCGTAATGGTTGCATTCTGCCATAAAAACATGACATTTGAGTTATGTTCTGGAGCTGATTAAAATTCCATTTATATACAAGTTTTCAGTAAATAAGCACACAATTACTGTCATCATATGTATCTGTTTTCTCTTGAGCTTTTTGATTTTGACTACAGTCAGGGAGGATAGCAAGTATAGATACCTAAGCCCAACACTGTGAGCTAGTCCTGCTGTGAAGGAGTGGCTTGAATTTGCCTTTTCAACTGGTTCACAAAAGGTGGCTAATTCCGGATTGTCAATGGAGGACACTTGGACTGGCCTCGCAGAGTTTGGCCACACTAGCTTCTTGTGTTCTTGGAGTATAGGCTGCATCCAAGCCTTTCCACTATCTTTCCTTGCATAGATGACACAGCCTTTGTCCCAGGATTCAGATGTTGAGGGGGTTAACTTGGATATGATTCTATGGTAGCGGTGGTGATAATTCAACCATTCTTTTCTCATTGGATAATTTGGGCAACCAAGAACTCCAAGCACAACCTCCCCATCCTCTATCAATGCTAAAGCAACAGCATATTGATCTCCACGTACAAAACCCAATGTACCATCAACAGGATCAAGAGCCCAAAATCGTCCACTAGGACCCCCAGTTGAGTTGCAACGACTGATGGCTTCCAGAACCTCTGCATTGCTGAGGGCCGTTCCAGGAGCATTAATGCCAAAGCGGGGTGCTTCAGTTAAACATTCATTTACAGTCTGAACTACAGCTTTTAATAGGCCAGGTGAACCAGCCTTGGAGAGAGATTGAACATCTTCCTCAGCAACAATTGAGACATTTTTACTCCCTAAGGACTGGGATAGTATCCAGCTGACAGTGGCTTGGACACTCCAATCTGTTAACATGGTGTAATCAAAGAGAATTAGACATATGAGATTCATTGATGTCCTTGGGCAGAAACTATATCAGAACAATACAAACTCTGTATAATTTGAACTTGACGCAAAAGAGACCAATGCTTAAACTATAAACAGTTTCTGTACTTGCTTTTCTGGCATGTTTCTATACTTAAGCTGTGCTCTGTAACCAAGTAGAAACAAAATTTTATTAATAGTATAGACTACAGAGTGGAAAATAAGCATAACATGACCAGGAAAAAGAAATGTTCGGTCTGCAAACTGGGGATGGTGTCATCCTGTGTGCTTACATAGAAGGAAAATAAAGAAGATACACATTCTATTGAACTACAATTTGCTCTTCATACAAAGCCGCAATAAGTTACTATTCTATTGCAGAGAAAAGACACAAACTGGAAAAGACAAGGGGATGATGGTCTTACTGTTGCCAATTTGATTGGCTCACAAGCATATTTTATCTTTCATTGTTTTTGGAACTTGCATTAGTGCAGATTGCATTTTCTGCAGGCAGTAGATATACATTTTCTGTCAGATATTTGTCTGTTAAAGATTTTTTTTTTTTTTTGGGCAACAATCTTGAGCAACTCAGATAACCAGAAAAAAAAAATGATTCTACCCTGGTATGCTCAGTTGGCAGTATATATTTCTAGAATGATGACTAAGAAGTCAACAAATACATCTATTTGCACAGAAGGTCAGAGCATCAGCATAACATATATGACCTTTTTATGTGAAATTTAAGACAAATTAGATCAGCAGGTATGTCGAATAAGTTGAAATTAAGCACCATAATTTCTTTTCTCTGGGTTTTGTTAATTTCTCAATATTGAAAAAGTTATAGACATATCTAAAAATAAAACCATTGGCAAGTTGCACGCTATTGACCAAAATCTTAGTTGCCCGATTATCTTTCCTTTTTCCATTGATCAAGCGATAAATTATTGCCTATAGTTCCATAAATGAACGGATGAAATTACTTTCATTTTAGTTGTAACATGGGCTGTCTGTCCAATCTCTAATGCATGTGCATTATTTGGCAGGCAGCTATAGTTCTCTCCACCAAATAATATCAAAAAGAAAATAATAAGGAACGAGACGATAGCACATATGCTAGTGTCAGATTCCTTGTCTTCCACAAATGTCCTTTCCATATCAAGATTGTTAATTTGAGGTTTAGGCTGATTATATGAAGATTAACAGATATCATTCAAAAATAAATAAAGATCAAAAGTGAAACATTAAGACCATTCTAAACCAAAGTTCAGACCACAAACCCTTGAACTCTTATGCAAAACGCAGAAAATTAGTCCACCAATACAAATTTCAAGCCAGCAGAAATCAGAATAAATAGAATGAACAAAACAGCAAGAACCCATTACAAAAAAAAGGAAAAAAGACATGGAAAGAAAATTTCCTTACCTGCAATGGTGACAGGAGACTTGTCCTCCTTGGCTTGGACATGAATGCTGGTTTTGGAAATCATACTGTCCTGCACTTTCTGGCAAAGAGAGCATGCCATCTGAACAGCTCTGACAGCAATATCCAATTCTTTGGAGTATTTTTCAGGTTCTTGATAAGAAAGACACAAACTTTTTGGTTCCTCCATTATTGGAGAAGAAGAAAGACTTTGGCTTTTGTTTAATTTTGCAAGAGTCAAAGTTTGCAGAAAGCTATCTTGGTGACTCCTGCTGCTATGGGGGAAAAAATAGACAAATTTGCCTACATCGTTAGTAGTGTATCTTCCTCTTTGTCCCAAGAAGATAAGTGGGAATTTCGTAGCTAAGCTTGAGCAATTTAAAGGCATCAGATTTTTGGCTAATTGCTCTACTGGTGGGTCTTGATGATTATGTGATGTTGATAAGAGATATTAGAAATTAGTAAGAGAAAGAAAAGAAAAAAAAAAGACAAGAAGGTGACCACCCCTTAATTAAGCAGTTAGCTCCACTCTATCCATGGGTAGTGGAGACTGAAGTCTATAATAAAATAGCAAATGATTGGTGAGACCCTTTTGTTTACTCTATTGCAAGCACAAGATTTGGTGGCTAGTTGATGACCCTTTTGAGATAATTGGAATATTTTTGCACCTCACGACTCTTTTTATACAAGCTTCTTAGAGATCCATAGAAGTAGTTTTCAGTGAGATTGGAATTTGGAACCCATCATTCTAGTGTAATAAGGGGATAGGTTCATTTTTTGCTAATTGAATGGGCCTATTAGAGTCATTTGTGAGTTCATCACTACGTTTTAGAAATGTATGATTTCATTAATACGTTATCCATGAGTTCATTAAAGAAAAGTTTTTTCAAAATTTACACTTTTTTGATGTAGGAGAAATGATGATAAATCTATATATTCATTTTGTAAGTTTGTTATTATTTTGATACTCAACAAAATATATATTTTCAATAAAATTTGATTGAAGACATTTATTATTATTTTTTGAATTATAAGGAAGACATTTATTATTTATTTATCTTTTATATTATAAAACATAGATATCCATTCATTGTGCACATAATTGGTTGAAATTAAAAATTTTAAAAATTTAATAACAAAGTATATGATATATGTAACAATCTCATTGAACTTTTATAACCCTCTTTAAAATCTAAATCCTAATATTGTTGGTAAAATGTAAATGATTAACCTTGGCATGTTTTATCTACTATATATATTGAACCACTTATCTACTATATTCATTTCAACTCCAAATGTGAAAGCACAACAACGTTTGGAGTTTGAGACACACAAGTGTCTTGAAAAAGTTGGGAAATTCATAGTGATTTCCTTGAATATTCATCTTATAGATGATACTCTCCAAACCCTTTCTATTTTTTCTTAAAAAAGTAGGAAATGAAAGGCAATGCATCATAATGATCAATTAGACTCTAGGATTTGTAGATAATTAGATATTGTTATTTAAGAACAAAGGCGTCAAGTAATGGATCAACTTGGCTGTCAATGGCATTTTCCCACTTTTAGCAAATCATATGCGCTTTGCACTGCTTGCTTTGGTTGAAGTTGATGAATTTATTAGATTAGATGTCTTGCTGATGGGTTAAAGTAGTATTACTATTTATATATTCAAAATCCATTCAATTTTAATTGATTTAATTTGATCCAAGCATAAGGATAACAAACATCTTCTAACAATGAATTTAAAGCAATTAATGTTGTTCAAATGAGAACAGTTTCGACTGTTGTATCATGATTATGTAATCATATTAACACTGAATGCTTGAAAATTATAAGATTTATTATATTTGAATAATATTTTTTCAACATAAAAAAAAAGCCAAAAATAACATATTATATTCGAAATCGAGCTCATTAGTGCATTACAATGTTTGATTGGTGCTATTTTTAGATCAGCATCAGAAAAGCACTTGTGAAAGAGTATTGAAGATGAGACTTCACAAGACCCTTAAGTGAATTTTGCTATATCTAATCCTGTCAGTGTCACCATTACAAGACATCTTTGAAAATGAACAAAAAATTTCACTGTATCATGTGAAGTGAACACTTGCAAGGCTTTGTCAGCACTTCGTTAGCATGAGTCATGACATTATACAAATTTGTTGCACGATTTAATCTTTGGCATATGCGCAGTTAAAAATAATTTACTTTTACTTGATTTTTCTCATGGTTTAATCACAGCTTGTGATTGAAATAAAAATAAATGGGCTCCTTTCTCATCTCAGCCATGGACTGTTTTTTAATAATCCAAATCATTGGACTTGTGATAGAATATGAAACCCAAATATATCTTGCCTGGCCTAAAAGCTCAAGGTTATTATCTAGTCCCTTCTTTGGTCCCTTCCTAAACTATATTAACATCAATTAATTCATGCATTTTTTTTGAGAATTTAATTAATTCATGCATTACTGATGAGATAAATTAGTAGTTGTATTAATTACACAACATTTTATTGATTTAAATGATAAATAATTTGAATTTCGTTAAATTTTCCAATTTAAATTTTATGTGTGAATTGAAAAGGTTTTATATAGTTTTTGAATATGAGATATCAAATAGAAATAGAAGATTAAAAAAAAATGATCTATCACTAACATGTGCAATGTGCATAACTAATGAACTTGGTTGGTGGAAGTTTGCAACATGCTAGAATTTCAAGTGATATCTTTTTGTGTGAGGTTGAAGAAGATTTTTTTTTTTTTTACTTTTTTCGCTAAGTGCTTGAATTTGGAATCTTAATAGAAATCTTCCCTGCCTAACAATCATCGTTATCGGATATTAGTGGAGAAAACAATTTATAAACGTTAAAATAATTGGGACCTTTGAGGCTGCTAATTGCCATCATTAGAGGCATTTAAAATATTTTATTAGTGGAATCCTAACAAAAGTTTCAATCCCATCAATGAACAAGAAGGATGCAAGAAAAAGAGTCCTGATTCAATGTAGGAACCACTTCCCATCTATAATTTTCATGTTGAGTCTGTTGACACACGAATGTTTTTGTCTTGTCATCGGCAGTCCCATCAATGCACAGTAACTCGTACATGAACCCTGAAAGGTGGACCAGTGGCAGTGGAGGAGCTGGGATGAGATAAGGAACACACTCGGACAGTGACACTCTGGCCCATGCAAATACCCATGTGAATCATATGCGAACCATTTCTGAAACTGTTCAACAGAAAAAAGAGACCATCTCTTGAATTTTTTTATTTATTTATTGGAATATGCCCAATAAGGATTCCCTCTTTGTCAAAATCATAAAGCAAAATCTATCGCCACCTCTTTGGCTGTTTTAAGTTTAGTGCTCAAATTCCTATACCACCCTCACTCACCTTACACAAATTTATATAATATTGCACCTAAAGCAAGGTCATTAAAGGCAAGCAAAAATGAAAAGCAAAGCCATCGCTCTATGTATATAAAGCAACGTGCCATTCATCAATTAAACAAACCAACCCCCAACAAGAACAAGAAACCGGGCAGCCCTGTCCAGCACACAACTTCCTACTTCTTGGTCCATAAAATTTGTAGCTTCTCTTCACAAAAAAAGAAACATGGCAGCATTTGCTGGTGCTAGAAGAAGAGTCATCAATAGTGGAAGTTACTCACAGTCACAGTCTGGTCGTTTGATACCCAAAAGAGGTCAAGTTAAGGTGGCTATAGTAATGGGTTTGGCTCATTCTGTTGCTTCTATCTTCTCTTTTCGCAGCAGACGTGCTGGCATGTGCTCACTGGCTGGTTAAACCTCCATGGGGTCTCAAAAGTTTTGGTTGTAGAGAGTGGGAGGGATGGAAATTAAGATTAGAAATGGGCACCTTTTTTTATGCTTTTGTGCTCATAAATATAGTGATTTAGATCATTTGTTAATTACTTTTTTTTTAATTTTTTTTTTTTATGTACAGAAAAAAGTTTGGTTATCTAATGGAATTCCCACTTTTCTTTTGATGATCATCTCATTTCTTGCTTTTGCTTTTTTGGTTAAAATTAAATCTCTTCACTTGCAGCTTTATATAATTCCTAGCAATTAAAACGAAACCAACTGGCTACCATTTTGTTCAGACGTGTATCGACTTCAAAATGGAAAGGCTTTAATTTCTTTCTAGTTCCATATATGCTACTTGTTATACCATTTGATTACTTTCAATATTTTGATTACACCAAATAAAATCAAATCATCTTATGGATGTCAAATTCTTACTCGATCACTAAAAAACTATAAAAGCTAATTGAAATCAATCAGATAATCATCCATGATTTTTTTTACCTTTTTTAGTGTAACACCCCACTATAAATGCAACTAAATTAGACCACCCACCAAGAACATATTAAAAGCAGCTATAGCCCTTCCCACCACAAACATTTTGCACCATATATAAAATTTGCTGTCCCCATCCAAAGATGGCAGCAGCAGCAGCTTCTGGTGATAGAAGAAGTACGATCATCAATGGTGAAGGTTTCTCAAAATCACAGTCTGGCCGTTTGATACCCAAGAGAGGTCAAGTTAAGGTGGCTACAGTACTAGGTCTGGGACGTCTGGCTCGTTCTTTTGCCTCCATACTTTCTTTTTGCAGCAGATGTTCTAGCGTATGCCCAGTTAACTAGCCCACCAGCCATAGTAATAAATCGATGCACAATAGACCCTCAAGAACTAACCTTTATTATTATTATTATTATTTTGTGCATAGAGATGTTATTGGCTATCTAATGGAATCCTCTCTTCTCTTCTCTTCTTATGATCATCTAATTTCTTGCCTTTGATTTTTGGGCTGACTTTCTTCATTTTTAATTAATGATTTAATTATTAACCTTCATGATTATTGTGAGAGTATAATTATATTAAACCAAAACAAACCAAATCAAATCTTTTTCTATCAAACCTTCAATTACCACACATCAAAAATCTATTCACTTTCTATATGTTAATTATAAAAAATCAAATCAAATCAATTTATCTTATATCAAATCTTTAATTAATATTTACTAGTTAAGGAACTAGACTTTCTAATAAATACAAGTGATGTTCCTCAAAAAAAATAAATACAAGTGATGTTTATTTTGTTCTATGTACATAAATCATATTAAAAAAAATATATAATTATTGTGCTTTTATTGTGGATGCGAATGTCGACTATCAAACCAAACCACATTAGTTTGACAGAGTTTTGCTATAGCCATTATTCTTGTTAATTAAAGTAATGGTTCACTAAATGGAGTGAGCTGCAACTTGAAATTTTTCATTCTTTGTTTGATAAAAATTGTAGAGTAATTAATTACTAATTAGCAATTTTTTAGTATTACAAAAACTATATTTTTAATATTGTTTCTTAACTTGATCTCATCTTATCAATAGTTTAATCACTGCTAAACATAATTTTTTGGTAGAAATGTTTTGCTCCAAGCATGTATCTTTGGCATGTTGGCATAATTTTCTATACTCACCTGATATTATTGCTTTGTTAACATGATTAAAAAAAATGTAAAGAAGAACCTTATTGCAGTTTTTTTAATATATTTTAATTCCCAATTATATCGATCCAGTAGATCCGAATCTATTCGCTTATTTAACAAAATCTAACATAATTATAAACTAATGTGTCGTGGGATTATATTAAGTACATTGAATCAATGTTTTCAACTGCATAATTCTATGAATGGTACTGATTTTTTTAATGGTTTAAGGTCTAAAGTGTGCATTATATCAGTCTAGATTAATGATAATTATAGAAAGCCACATCTTAATCACCTTTTAATTAACAATTTTCAAATTCTTCAAAGTATCATTTCGAAATGCCATTAAAGAAATGGTGGGTGGCTTTAATCATTTCTTTCAAAAGTCACATGGACTTCTTGCTATTGGATGTGCCAAGATTTGGGCCTACCGTTGTTCTTTTTTAAATCTAAAAAATTATAAATTATGTATAAATTTTTTTTATTTCATTATACAATTTTGATTTTGAGTGGAGATTTTTGCACTCCTTTTCTTAATAATTGTACTCTATATTGACTCTATTAATAATTTAAATAACTTAATTATCCTTAATTTAAGATGATTATATACCTTTCACAACAATCAATATTAACTTAAAAAAATAATTTAATTATTCATATGTGAAAAAAATTTAATAACTTTAATGCGAATAATTTACTTTGAAGATAATTTATAATATGTTATTTTATTTTTTGTTCAACTTATATTGCTAAAATTTTATTAAAAACAATTATATGTATTTGATAATTTAATTATATAATAAATATTTTTAATTTTTAATTGTTTAATGATTTTAATTGTTTATACATATGATATTTACATTTTTTTTAAAAAAACTGATGGTCAAATTAACTTTGATTTTCTTCACTAAACTTTTTTTAATAAAAATGATAGGGTAATATTAAAAAAATTATATATATTTAAAAAATTAATATAAAATAAAATAATTAAAAATAATATGCTAAATATTTATTTTTTTTGAAAATTAATACATTAATCTTCAAATTAGAGATAATAACCTCATTACCCTTGATTAAAAAAATTA
>CATIWO010493660.1:0-14922 GCA_949673435.1 Macaranga tanarius
TTATGCATGTTTAGCTATGTAAGAGTGCATGTGATATGATCTATGGGCATGGATAGGTATTGTGTTGATGCAAATGTTGCATGCAATGAATAATTTTTAAATTCCGCAATTTCATTGTTCTCCACACATACTTTCCTTCAAAAGCAATGCAGAAAGAATGAAGATTTTATGCAGCCTACCTTATTGTCTTGTTAAACCAACCAGAGCATTAAGGTTACGAGGCGGGTATCCACAATAAGAGGGTAGGTATGTTAAACCGTTTGAAAGTATGAATAGTAAAAATAAGTATTGTTGAGATTAAAACAGTTTGCGCACAGAAATGTATAGTAAAAATAGTTACTGTTTAAATTTAATTAAAGTTTATGTTATTTTTAATGCAGATGCAGATGAATGATCACAAAGCACCCTGTAAGAAAAATGATAGTATATAGGATGAATGCAAATGTATGATCATAAAGCACCCTTTCAAGAAAAATTAAAAGTAGGAACGGCCTAGAGGAATGCTCCAGACAGGTACCGTTCAGAACAAAAATGGTGTATGGCTCATAGGAAGCCCAGATAGATAACCATACACAGAAAGGGGTAGAAGAAGATTTGAGCACAGTATAAAATAGCACAAGTTTTTTGATGTGCAAGATCCCACTAGAGGCAAGCACAGAGCATACTTAGATTTGCAGAAAATAAATTTAACACAGTTTGAAAGCCAAATTTATACCTTTATAAAATACTTATAAAAGATACAAACTGTAGTTGATGGTTACAATATTTGAGTATAAGTGAAAGGAAACATAAAGGTTTACAATCACTCAATATTTTGATTACAGAAAGAAAGAACAAATTTTTTTTCTAATCTATTTCTCTCTGAAGTTTGCAACCCCCTTCTCTGAAGGTAGGAGGGTCTTCTTATAGTCGAGCCAAGGAGCTTGAGCATAGAAGATAGGTTGGTCCTCTGAAGGAGAGACTTTTGAGCCCGCAATTAGTGGTAGTAGATTGATGAGCTACACATGGAGGGGGGCCGAGCTTCACATGGGAGAGCTGGAGATTCCTTCACATGGGTGAGCTGTAGTTTAGTAAGGAAAGAGGCAGACAAAATTATTTTAAATCTGCAGGCTTTTGGCTTTTACCCTTTTTTTTTAAGTCTTTTTACATTTACATTTACATTTACAAAGGTTACAAGGAAATACAAAAGTAAATACAAATGATATAAAATACAAATATAGAATACAAATACAAAACAAAATTAAAATACAATATTAGAATCCACTGTTGCCGAAGTAGTCATCGCCTAGGTCAATAATAGGCTCAGAAGTACTTGAACTTGAAGAATCTTCAGCCTGAGAGGATCCTCATTTGGAAGAGGAACTTCTGTTGTCCAGAAGCTGTTGGATTATCTGGTAGAATTCTTCTTCAGTTTTGGCGACAGCTAGCTTTGGCATTGCAAATGACTTCCGTGTCAGGAAAATTGTGGTCTCCTTTGGATATGGAAGTAAGTTGTTCTTGACTAGCCAGTTGTTGACCTTTTGCAGAGTGATCTTCTCTTTGTATAGGAATGAATCCCACCATTTGACTTTGTATTTTCTGGTAAGGATTGTTTGACCATCCTGTTGCATGTTGTAAGAAAAATACCATACACATACCCAGGAGATAAAAAAACTTTGTGCAAAATATGAGAAAAGGATTAAATCTTTTTTCATTTGCAGAAGGTTGGTAGTATTGTTTGAAGAGGTTAAAACATAGTATGACTTCTGGAATTAAGGTTTCAGGAATGTTCCTAAAGAAAGTCCACCATTGAATGAACCAGTAAGGAAGTTTGGAGGTTTGGAATTCTCTATCGAAAAAGAATAGCCAAGAATGGCTGGAGCTGTCATTTTCGATAAAGAATGCATTGAACCAGGCCTGTTGATAGTCCCAGTAGTTAAAAAACTGACAGTGGGTAACTCGGGTATCAAGGCTTGGTGGAAATGGTTTGATTTTGTGCAATTCAGAACCCCATTCTGTTGGGTGAAGGATTTTCTAGATTGTATAAGTTGAATAAGAAGGATGTGGATTTTTCTCATCTTTCTTAAAATGTTTGAATTTGGCAGAGCCAGTAGTTTCCAAAACGGCTTGATAAAAACTTTGAGGTTTAGAAATATGCCAAGGTTTATAAAACCAATTTTTTGGAAACAGTTTAGAAACTACCTTGGAGGGTTTTTTTATCACAAAATCCATCCTCCATAGTCAGAATGTTTTGAAAATTCAATTTTTCCAAATACTCAGATTTTGTTCTCAAAATTGGGTTTTGTCTTAAAATAATTTAAGAAGAACCTATTTTGAAAATCATTTGAGATGGGTTTTTTACAGAAATCTCCATCTTAGAAATTTTTGAAATTTCTTTACCTTTTCCCGCTCTTTTTGAAGATTGGGATCCAGAAGAAGTTTGAGCCGAAGCTGGTTGAGCTGGAACTGTTTGGGCCGAAGGTTGAGAGGCCTGTGACATTGATTGAAGAGCCTGGAAGAGCTCTGGATACTGGGTCAGTTGTTCAACCCATGTTTGTATTTGGGCCTATTTGTGGGTCTCAACATCTTATTCTTCTTTGACTATGTCCATCCAGGATTTGATGGGTTGGGCTGAAGAAGGTTTGAGGAGTTTTTGAGCCATAGAATGGGCTAGTGTTTGGGCTTTTTAGGCCAGTGTTTGTTTTGGTATTTGGGTTTTTCATCACCAGTGTTTGTAGGACCTTTGCTCTTATCTTCCTTCTTCTTTCTAGGCATTAGGACCTGTTTTGTAGGAATTCCCTCATCAAAAAGTCAGGAACTGAGTTTGTATCTCCTTTAATATATTCAATTTCAAAATCAAATATTGAAAGGATAGCTTGCCAATGTGCAAAAATCTGTTTAGAAGCAATATTTTGAACATCTTTTTGTAAAACTTCTTTTGTTGATTTTAAATCAATACGTAAAAGAAATTTTTAGTTCAAAAGATCACTTTGAAATTTGGAAGTACATAAAACAATCAAAAGAATTTCCTTTTTGATTGTGGAGTAATTCTTTTGACAGTCATTCCAATGTGCAGATGTAAATTGGACTATATATTCCCGCCCATTTTGAACTTATTTTAAAATTCCCCCATATCCCAAATCTGATGCATCAGTTTCAATAATTTTGAATGCAGATGGATCAGCAATATGCAGACATAAAATTTATAAAACTTATTTTTTAATTTGTCTAACAATGTTAGTGTGATTATTAGACCATGTAACTAAATGCTTTTTTAGTCTATCATGCAATGGCTTTGCAACACGATTAATGTTAGGACAAAAATCTAAGACATAGTTCAGACTTCCTAAAAATCTTTGCAATTAAGTTTTGTCTAAAATTTTATCAGGAAATTTGGATGCAAATGTAAGAGATCTTTCAATTGGAGTTATGGTTCCATGAGTAATATAATGACCTAAAAACCGAACTCTTGTTTGAAAAAGTGAAATCTTAGATTTTGAAACCACTAAACCATTTTTCTTTGTCACATTGAAAAAGGTTTGTAGATGTTTGAAGTGTTGTTCAATGGAGTTTGAAAATAGCAAAACATCATCGATGTAAACAACACAGAAGTTTGAATAAGGATTGAAAATGTCATTCATGATTCTTTAAAATTCAGAAGGAGCATTTTTCAAACCAAATGGCATAACATTCCACTCATACTGTCCAAAAGGGACTGTAAAAGTAGTTTTATACTGATCTTTTAGATGTATTTGAATTTTTCAAAACCCAGATTTCATGTCAAACTTTGAAAAAATCAAGGCAGAATGAAGTTTTTGAAGCAAATCCTTTTTGTTTGGAATTGGATATCTTATCCATTTTAGAGCAGAAATTAAAGGTTTGTAATTGATCACGAGTCTAGGAGTACCTCTTTCTATTTCACTATTTTTATTGATATAGAAAGCAGCACAAGACCATGGCGATCGAGATTTGGAAACCAGATTCTTATTTTCTAGATCCTGAATTTCTTCCCTATAATGTTTTTCTAGGGTTTTGTTCATTTGAATTGGTGTAGCTTTTGTTGGAATCTATCTTTCATCAAAATCATTTTTGTAGGGCAGACCAACGATATGTTATTTTTTTGTCCCAGAAGGCATTTAGAAGATCAGAACAAACTTCATTTTCAATTTGTATTTGAAAATCAGAGATTTTTAATTTTATCAAATCAGTTTGAAGTTGATTCTGAATTCTTTGGAGATTGACATATTGCTTGTAAACCAGAATTGAAACTCAAATTCAACAACCAACTATTTTACATCATTCTGTTAAGTCTTCTGAGTCTGTCAAACTTTCAGAATAGGAACTTAAATCCTATTTTTAAACCTTTTCAAGTTTTAAAATAAAGCCAAAAATAACTTCAAACAAGCAAACTTGAATTTGCACAGGCAATTTATGATCAACTGAGTAGAATTGAACAAGCTTCTAGCTCAGCTGATACTTCTCGAGTTGTTCTTGAAACTCCTCCTTCACAGAGTATCGGTGCTATTGATATCACTAATAACTCTTCTGAAGAAGAGGACATTGAAAATGATTTTCAAACTAGTTTCAAAAGTCAAAATGATTTTCAAACTAGTTTTCAAAATCAGAATGACCAGCCAAGTCAACCTCGTATTATTAGGTTGGATTGGTCAGTTATTCCGAGAAATGTGGCGATGGCACCTAACATTGTCAGACAACTTGATGCATATCCATAATCTCATTTTAATGCTTCATCTATTTATGAATGGAACCTAGATGGTATGAGTGAATACCAAGTGTTAAGTCTTCTGCAATAAATGATAATGGCAGCAAATGCCTACAAGACCTAAACTGGTAGTATAGATAAAGCCATTGCTGAACTCCTAATTGCTGGTTTTTTGGGTCAACTCAAGGGTTGGTGGGACTACTATATAACCCAGGCACAACAATTGCAGATCCTATCTGCGATTCAAACCTTTGCTGATGGCACTCTTTTTCTTGATGATCTCGGTAACCCAGTCCAGGATGCTGTGTCTACCTTGATCTTAACGATCTCTTTGCATTTCATAGGGGACCCAAGCCATCTCAAAGACAAAAATGCTGAGCTTCTTAGCAACCGTTGCAAAAAACTTAGTAATTTTCAAACCTACAAAAATACTTTTCTAACCAGAATCCTGCTTCATAAAGATTTAAATCAACCTTTTTGAAAAGAAAAGTTTTTAGCTGGTTTGCCAAAATTATTGGGCAAGAAAGTATGAAATACAATTCGATCTTCTCATGATAATCAAATACCATATGATAAGTTCACTTACGGTGAGCTAATCAGCCTGACACAAAAAGAAGGTTTAAAAATCTGCCAAGATTTAAAACTTCAAAAATATTTAAAATGGGAATTAAAGAAAACAAAACAAGAAGTTGGAACCTTCTACAAACAATTTGATTACAATCCAATTGAATCAAAATCCAAATCCTGTAATGGTACTTGTGAAACAAAACCTTACAGAAAATCAAAATTTCGCAAACACAAAAAATCTTATAAGACTTATAAACCTGGTAAAGAAGATTATTATAAAAAATCTTACAAATCCAGAAAACATTCAAAACCTTATAAGAAATCTGCATCCAAATCAAATAAGAAATATCCTAAGAAAAGCCTAAAAGATATTACTTGTTTCAAATGTAACCAGAAAGGCCACACAGCCAAATTCTGTCGAGTTAATACTCGATTTCATGAGTTAGGATTAGAAGAAGAAGTTTTTTCAAAAATTTCAGCTCTTCTAATCGAATCCTCTGAATCTAGCTCTCCAAATATTTCTTCAGAAGAGGAAAGCCCTCTTCAGATTGATGAAATTGATACTTCATCAATGTCTGAGTTAGACTCCTCTGACTCTGACAATTCTCCAAAACACATTAATATGCTTATTAAAGATTAAGAAACTCTCCTTGAAACAATTAAGCATATTAGTGATTCAAAACTTTAAAAAGAATTTCTTGACAAACTCCTGAAATCTTTAGAAGACAAACCTGAAACTTCTTCAGCTTCTCAGAATGTTTTACCTTCCACTTCCAAGAACAGTTATAACTTAACAACTATTCTTGAAAAGGGTAAAAAGTCAAAATCTCATATTGGTACTCTTCAGGATCTTCAGAAAGAAGTGAAAACAATTAAGTCTGAATTAAAGGAACTTAAAATCAAATAACAAAGAGACTCTGAAATCATTCAATCTCTTATTTCTAAATAAAAATCTGATGTTTTAAGTTCTGATTCAGATGACCCTGACAGTCCTCTTGAAGTTCAAAATTTACAAGAAATTTCAGAAAACTACATTAATGTTTTAAGAGAAATTACATCTCGAAAATATTTGGTTCAAACAAAAATCATTTTCTCAAATGATTTTGAACTGGAAATAATTGCCTTTTTTGATACAGGTGTTGATTTAAGTTGTATCAGGTATGATTTGATTCCCAAACGTTTTCATAAGAAAATCAAAGAAAAACTTGCAGCTGCAAATGATTCTGAATTGACTATTGGTGGCAAAGTGGAAGCCTCAGTGGTTACAGGAAATGTTACACTCAGGAATTTATTCATTCTTGCAAAAGATTTACATTAAATGGTTATCTTAGGGACTCCTATTATCAATTTGATTACTCCCTATAAAGTCAATGAACAAGGTATTTATTTTAAAGTAAGGAATGAAAAATTAGTTTTTCCTTTTGTTGAAAAGCCCAAAAAGAGAAATTTAAATTTGATTAAAGCTCATTTAATCTATGATTTCAAAATTAATGCTTTAATTAAAGTTAAACAAACACATCTAATGCATTTAAAGCAAGATGTCAGCTTTGTGATCATTCATCTTTGTATAGGAATGAATCCCACCATTTGACTTTGTATCTTTTGGTAAGGATTGTTTGACCATCAAGTTGCATGCTGTAAGAAAAATACCATACACATACTCAGGGGACAAAAAACTTTGTGCAAAATATGAGAAAAGGATTGAATCTTTTTTTATTTACAGAAGGTTGGTAGTGCTGTTTGAAGAGGTCAAAACATGGTGTGACTTCTGGAATTAAGGTTTCGGGAATATTCCTAAAAAAAGTCCACCATTGGATGAACCAGTAAGGAAGTTTGGAGGTTTGGAATTCTATATCAAAAAAGAATAGCCAAGAATGGCTGGAACTATCATTTTGAATAAAGAATGCATTGAACCCGCCTATTGATAGTCCCAGTAGTTAAAAAATTAACAGTGGGTAACTCGGGTATCAAGGCTTAGTGGAAATGGTTTGGTTTTGTGCAATTCAGAACCCCATTCTGTTGGGTGAAGGATTTTCTAGATTGTACAAGTTGAATAAGAAGGATATGGATTTTTCTCATCGTTCTAAAAATGTTTGAATTCGGCAGAGCTAGTAGTTTCCAAAACAGCTTGATAAAAACTTTGAGGTTTAGAAATATCCCAAGGTTTTTAAAACTAATTTTTTAGAAACAGTTTAGAAACTGTTTTTTATCACAAAATCCGTCCTCCATGGTCAGAATGTTTTAAAATTTTAATTTTTCTAAATACTCAGATTTTGTTCTCAAAACTGGGTTTTATTTTAAAATAATTTGAGAAGAACCTATTTTGGAAATCATTTGAGATGGGTTTTTTTACAGAAATCTCCATCTCAAAATTTTTTGAAAGTTTTTTACCTTTTCCCGCTCTTTTTGAAGATT
The DNA here is from genome assembly GCA_949673435.1 of Macaranga tanarius. NCBI lineage: Eukaryota > Viridiplantae > Streptophyta > Magnoliopsida > Malpighiales > Euphorbiaceae > Macaranga > Macaranga tanarius. Next base: position 7,685 of record CATIWO010493660.1, read on the forward strand.
GGGAGCCAAAAGAAGTTTGAGCCGAAGCTGATTGAGTTGGAACTGTTTGGGCCGAAGGTTGAGAGGCTTGCGACATTGATTGAAGAGCCTGGAAGAGCTCTGGAGACTGGGTCAGTTGTTCAACCTATATTTGTATTTAGGCCTGCTTGTGGGCCTCAGTATCTTGTTCTTCTTGGACCATGTCCATCCAGGATTTGATGGGTTGGGCTAAAGAAGGTTTGAGGAGTTTTTGAGCCATATAATGGGCTAGTGTTTGGGCTTTTTGGGCTAGTGTTTGTTTTGGTGTTTGGGTTTTTTCATCACCGGTGTTTGCAGGGCCTTTGCCCTTATCTTTCTTCTTCTTTCTGGGCATTAGGACATGTTTTGTAGGAATTTCCTCATCAGAAAGTCAGGAACTAAGTTTGTATCTCCTTTAATATATTCAATTTCAAAATCAAATATTGAAAGGATAGCTTGCCAATGGGCAAAATCTTTTTGGAAGTAATATTTTGAACATCTTTTTGTAAAACTTCTTTTGCTGATTTACAATCAATACGTAAAATAAATTTTTGGTTCAAAAGATCACTTTAAAATTTGGAAATATATAAAACAATCGAAAGAATTTTCTTTTTGATTATGGAGTAATTCTTTTGACAGTCATTCCAATGTGCAGATGTAAATTAGACTATGCATTCCCGCCCATTTTGAACTTGTTTTAAAATTCCCCCATATCCCAAATCCAATGCATCAGTTTCAACAATTTTGAATACAGATGGATCAGCAATATGCAGACATGGATTAGCACAGAGTATAAAACTTCTTTCTTTCTGTAATCAAAATGTTGAGTGATTATAAACCTTTTTGTTTCCTTTCACTTATACTCAAACATTGTAACCATCGGCTACGGTTTGTATCTTTTATAAGTATTTTATAGAGGTATAAATTTGGCTTTCAAACTATGTTAAATTTATTTTTCTGCAAATCTAAGTATGCTCTGTGCTTGCCTCTAATGGGATCTTGCACATCAGAAAACTTGTATTGTTTTATATTGTGCTCAAATCTTTTTCTACCCTTTTCTATGTATGGTTATCTGTTTGGGCTTCCTCTGAGCCTGTGATCATACATTTGCATTCATCCTATATACTGTCATTTTTCTTGTAGGGTGCTTTGTGATCATTCATTTGCATTTGCATTAAAAATAACACAAACTTTTAATTGAATTTAAACAGTAACTATTTTTACTATATATTTCTGTGCACAAAATATTTTAATCTCAATAGTACTTGTTTTTACTGTTCAAACTTTCAAACGGTTTAACATACCTACCCTCTTATTGTGGATACCCGCCTCGTGGCCTTAATGCTCTGGTTGGTTTAACGAAATAATAAAGTAGGCTGCATAAAATCTTCATTCTTTCTGCATTGCTTTCTACCCTATTTTTGATCCTGTCTCCTCAAGGTATCAGAGCCATAAAGGCTTGTTTTCTGCTTTAAACTATTCAAAATTCATTTTTAGGGGTGAACAACAATGAAACTCCTGGATTGAACAGTGAGAGCTATTGGTACAGTAGTTAGTCCCATTTGCCAGGTTGTGCTATGGGGCAGTAAAGCTGGTGGCCATTTTCCTGTTCAATTCAAAGTTTTAATATTTTAATTTTCAAAATGAATTTAGAAAACATTTTCTGTAGAAATTAATCTTTTTCAAACTCTTCTACTTCTGACTCGACAGAGTCCAAATGGGTAGTTAGTTTTGATGAACTGATTATCAAAGATTTTTCCAAATATATTGATGACTGGGAAATTCCCAGGTTTTAGAAAAAATAGATTTATGAATCTTCCAGACTCTCTTTCCTGAAAAATAATTTTACAATCAAAACAGAAGAAAGGGACATACAAATTTCCAAACCTTTTGAAGAAATCTAACCTCTTTCTTCAAAATCCATACAAAAACATAAAGAATGATCTTATAAATACATACATATAGGCCTTGTTCAGGTAGGAATAAAACCTCTTACCATGGAAGGTCTAGATCCCTCGATCTTAGCAATCCTGAGGGATGCTAGGTTCGTGAACTTCTCTGATTCTTTATTAGGAACGGTGGAATCCAGTCTTAATAAAGGACCAGTGAGTTTCAGCTGCTATCCAAACATAACAGTTTCATTAAATGATAAAAATGTTTTGAAGAGCATTAATTTACAAATCAAAACTCATAACTACAAAATGCTTTTTGGGTCTATTCCGATTGCATTAATGTTTTGATTTCACTACAAAGTAATGGTTTCTGCTTTTGTAACCAAACACCTCAAATACTCTCCAAAAGGTGAAACCATACTTCTCCAAACAGATTTATCCAAATCTAATGCCGTCATACCCAGAGCCATTCAGTGGAAAGATGTTACCTTACCTGAAGAATGGATCTTAGAAGAAGCCACTCAGCCTCAGTCACCAAAAAGACCTGAGCCAAACACAAACTTGAGAAATGTTACCCAGTTCTCAGATGAAAGAGTTAAACTGTCTTTTGATAGAAGATCAACTAGTTCCCGATTTTTTGACGAAGTCTCTATCTCTTCAACAATTGACTTAGGAAGAGCCTCACAACTTCCTTCTATTATTTATGCTCGTGCTCCTTATCTGAACGATTAGCAGATCCAAACAAGTGTTCAACCAAGGTTCTCAACCTCTGAAATACCTAGCTCTATACTAAAAAATGTTGACTATCAAACAGCCATCCCAAGACCTGTCTATGATAGCCAAATTCCAAACATCGAAGAAGATGAAATACCTTCAGCCCCTTCTTCACCAACACCTTCTGCCATTACCCAAAATATTATTGCAGAAATTAGTGTTTTGGAAAAAGAATTTGAAATTGACAAAACTCATTTGCAAAAAGAATTTTATTCTAAAAAGAATGAGTTAAATAAAATTTGGCTCTTTACAAACTTCCTGGAAATCAAATATGAGATTTAGAAAAAATATTATGAATTTTGTAATGATTACAGAGTTCAAATGAAGTTTTTTAATTGGTTTGAAACGTTTTATGCACATCAAAATAAAATTGCATATCCTTTCAAAAAATCAAAGAAATCAAATAAGACTGTTAATCCAGTTACGATGAGAAATAAAAAACCTGAATGGAAGGTAAATGATCAGATAGTCCAATCTGAATACCCATCATTGAGGAATATTTCCTTTTCTCATGGTAATTCGGAAATTCCAGCAGCTCCATTCAAACTTCCACAAGAAAATGATGATTCAAAAAATTTGAAACATATTATCTTGCAGAACAATTTTTCAAACGTCAATCTTCAAACAATTGGAAAATAGTTAACCAAAATTGAAACTCAAATTCAACAACCAACTATTTTACATCATTCTGCTAAGTCTTCTGAGTCTATAAAACTTCCAAAATAGAAACTTAAAAATCCTATTTTTAAACCTTTTCAAGTTTCAAAACAGAGCCAAAAACAACTTCAAACAAGCAAACTTGAATTTGCACAGGCAATTCGTGATCAACTGAGTAGAATTGAACAAGCTTTTAGCTCAGCTGATACTTCTCGAGTTGTTCTTGAAACTCCTCCTTCAGAGAGTATCAGTTCTATTGATATCATTGATAACTCTTCTGAAGAAGAGGACATTGAAAATGATTTTCAAACTAGTTTCAAAAGTCAAAATGATTTTCAAACTAGTTTTCAAAATCAGAATGACCAACCAAGTTAACCTCGTATCAATAGGTTGGATTGGTTAGTTATTCCGAGAAATGTGGCGATGGCTCCTGACATTTTCAAACAACCTGATGTCTATCCATAATCTCGTTTTAATGCTTCACCTATTTATAAATGGAACCTAGATGGTATGATTGAATACCAAGTGTTAGGTCTTATGCAACAACTGACAATGGCAGCAAATGCCTACAAGACCCAAACTAGTAGTATGGATAAGGCCATTGCTGAACTCCTAATTGCTGGTTTTTCAGGTCAATTCAAGGGTTGGTGGGACTACCATCAAACCCAAGCACAATAATTGCAGATCCTATCTGCGATTCAAACCTTTGATGATGGCACTCCTTTTCTTGATGATCTCGATAACCCAGTCCAGGATGCTGTGTCTACCTTGATCTTAATGATCTCTTTACATTCCATAGGGGATCTAAGCCATCTCAAAGACAAAAATGTTAAACTTCTTAGCAACCTTTGTTGCAAAAAACTTAGTGATTTTCAAACTTGCAGAAATACTTTTCTAACCAGAATCACGCTTCGTGAAGATTCAAATCAACCTTTTTGGAAAGAAAAGTTTTTAACTGGTTTGCCAAACTGTTGGGCGAGAAAGTTCGAAACACAATTCGTGCTTCTCATGATAATCAAATACCATATGATCAGTTCACTTACGGTGAACTAATCAGCCTGACACAAAAAGAAGATTTAAAAATCTGCCAAGATTTAAAACTTTAAAAACATTTAAAATGGGAATTAAAGAAAACAAAATAAGAAGTTGGAACCTTCTGCAAACAATTTGATTACAATCCAATTGAATCAAAATCTAAATCCTGTAATGGTACTTGTGAAATAAAACCTTACAGAAAATTAAATTTTCGCAAATATAGAAAATCTTATAAGACTTATAAACCTAGTAAAGAAGATTATTACAAAAAATCTTACAAATCCGGAAAACATCCAAAGCCTTATAAGAAATCTACATTCAAATTAAATAAGAAATATCCTAAGAAAAGCCTAAAAGATATTACTTGTTTCAAATGTAACCAGAAAGGCCACACAGCCAAATTCTGTCGGGTTAATACTTGACTTCATGAGTTAGGATTAGAGGAAGAAGTTCTTTCAAAAATTTCAGCTCTTCTAATTGAATCCTCTAAATCTAGATCTCTAAACATTTCTTCAGAAGAGGAAAGCCATCTTCAGATTGATGAATTTGCTACTTCATCAATGTTTGAGTCAGACTCCTCTGACTCTGACAATCTTCCAAAATATATTAATATTTTTACTAAAGATCAAAAAACTCTCCTTGAAACAATCAAGCATATTAGTGATTCAAAACTTCAAAAAGAATTTCTTGACAAACTCTTGAAATCTTTAGAAGACAAACCTGAAAATGCTTCAGCTTCTCAGAATGTTTTACCTTCCACTTCCAAGAACAATTATAACCTGATAACTATTCTTAAAAAGGGTAAAAAGTTAAAAACTCCTATTGGTACTCTTTAGAATCTTCAGAAAGAAGTTAAAATAATTAAGTCCGAATTAAAGGAACTTAAAATCAAATAATAAAGAGACTCTGAAATCATTTAATCTCTTATTTCTATAAAAATCTGATATTTCAAGTTCTAATTCAGATGACCCTAACAGTCCTCTTGAAGTTCAAAATTTACAAGAAATTTCAAAATTTTCAGAAAACTACATTAATGTTTAAAGAGAAATTAGGTTCAAACAAAAATCATTTTCTCAAATGATTTGAATTGGAAACAATTGCCTTATTTGATACAGGTGCTGATTTAAGTTGTATCATATATGATTTGGTTCCCAAACATTTTCAAAAGAAAACTAAAGAAAAACTTGCAGCTGCAAACAATTCTGAATTGACCATTGGTGGCAAAGTGGAAGCCTCAGTGGTTACAAGAAATGTTGCACTCAGGAATTTATTCATTCTTGTAAAAGATTTACGTTCAATGGTTATCTTAGGGATCCTTTTATCTATTTGATTACTCCCTATAAAGTCAATGAACAAGGTATTTGTTTTAAAGCAAGGAATGAAGAATTGGTTTTTCCTTTTGTTGAAAAGCCCAAAAAGAGAAATTTAAATTTGATTAAAGCTCATTCAATCTATAATTTCAGAATTAATGCTTTAATTAAAGTTAAACAAACACATCTAATGTATTTAAAGCAAGATGTCAATCTCCAAAGAATTCAGAATCAACTTCAAACTGATTTGATAAAATCAAAAATCTCTGATTTTTAAATACAAATTGAAAATGAAGTTTGTTATGATCTTCCAAATGCTTGCTGGGACAGAAAAGAATATATCGTTGATCTGCCCTATGAAAATGATTTTGACGAAAGACAGATTCCAACAAAAGCTAGACCAATTCAAATGAATGAAACCCTAGAAAAATATTGTAGCGAAGAAATTCAGGATCTAGAAAATAAGAATCTGATTTCCAAATCTCGATCGCCATGGACTTGTGCTGCTTTCTATATCAATAAAAATAGTGAAATAGAAAGAGGTACTCCTAGACTCATGATTAATTACAAACCTTTAAATTCTGCTCTAAAATGGATATGATATCCAATTCCAAATAAAAAGGATTTGCTTCAAAAACTTCATTCTGCCTTGATTTTTTTAAAGTTTGACATGAAATCTGGGTTTTGACAAATTCAAATACATCTAAAAGATCGGTATAAAACTGCTTTTACAGTCCCCTTTGGACAGTATAAGTGGAATGTTATGCCATTTGGTTTGAAAAATGCTCCTTCTGAATTTCAAAGAATCATGAACGACATTTTCAATCCTTATTCAAACTTCTGTGTTATTTACATCGATGATGTTTTGATATTTTCAAAATCCATTGAACAACATTTCAAACATCTATAAACCTTTTTCAATGTAACAAAGAAAAATGGTTTAGTGGTTTCGAAATAAAAAATTTCACTTTTCTAGACAAGAGTTCAGTTTTTGGATCATTATATTACTCATAGAACCATAACTCCAATTGAAAGATCTCTTGCATTTGCATCCAAATTTCCAAACAAAATATCGGACAAAACTCAATTGCAAAAATTTTTAGGAAGTCTGAATTATGTTTTAGATTTTTGTCCAAACATCAATCATCTTGCAAAGCCATTGCATGATAGACTAAAAAAGCATCCAGTTGTATGGTCTAATCATCACACTGACATTGTTAGACAAATCAAAAAACAAGTTTTAGAAATTCCATGTCTACATATTGCTGATCCATCTACATTCAAAATTGTTGAAACTGATGCATTGGATTTGGGATATGGGGGAATTTTAAAACAAGTTCAAAATAGGCGGGAATGCATCATCCAATTTACATCTGCACATTGGAATGACTGTCAAAAGAATTACTCCATAATCAAAAAGGAAATTCTTTTGATTGTTTTATGTATTTCCAAATTTCAAAGTGATCTTTTGAACTAAAAATTTCTTTTACGTATTGATTGTAAATCAGCAAAAGAAGTTTTACAAAAAGATGTTCAAAATATTGCTTCCAAACAGATTTTTGCCCGTTGGCAA
>CATIWO010493682.1:0-20299 GCA_949673435.1 Macaranga tanarius
AACAGGAACTTAAATGTATATTTCTGAATGACAAAACATGATCACCATAGATCACACACGACTTTAATGAAAAGTAAGTCATTTTTTACTTTCAGATAAGACCAATACCATCCAAACAAAAAAACCTCGATCTTGCCCTCTTGTTTAGAAATGAACAAATGATGAGCATTCCTTAAATTTATTATCACTATAGAAAAGACTTGCTGGGTCTATATAAGCAACATAGTGACACCAGGACACATGTGTGAACACGTAAGGTTCACAAATGTCACAATTGATACCTAACATTGCACGCATCTCACACAATTTTAATAATCCTAAAATAAAGCAACATCGATAGCAGAGGATAAACAATTATTTTAAATTCTCTAAATAAACAGATAGAGGTTCAACTAAGTTTGCATGCAGAAGCTAAGTAGGACTTTATATGAAATTGCTACTGCTTTACCTACATAGGCTGAGACAAAGTAAAAAACTAAGGTTTCCTTTAGTGAGATACCCCTCATTATGGACTTGGCTTATAGGCCTTGGTTAAGAAGGCCTAATATTCTTTATTTACTTAAGAGAAACTGCACCACATGGTGGACTTAGGAGCCACATTGTGTCACATGATTCCTATAGATTTTTTAGATTGAGTAAAGGCTAAAGGTGATTATGTTGATCTAATCACCCTAAGATTTGACTGAAATCAAGGTAGATCATTGCCTAATACCATCAGGTAGTTAACAACCAAAAGTGCAAGTGTGCAAAGTGTTGTGAAAGGCAAAATGTTGTTATAAAGGAAAGAAGAATAAATGTGCATATTACGAAACAACTAGTTTCAAAATTTGTCACTTCTTTTTAGTCCCTAATGGAGTCGCTACTATGAGTGACTTGGTTTTTACCAAGCACCATAGGTGATTTATGACTGCGGCACCAAATTTGGCTGAATACGCATTTTAAGAGGGCGGATCAAAGAACCCCTTTTCATGTATTTTTTGGAGAAGGCACGTGCAATTGGAGTCGCCAGCTGATCACTCTAGAATAGGAAATAAATCTCTAGCACTACGCAAAATATATTCCCCTTTGTTAGAGATTCTGAGTTACATAAGTGGTTTCTACTTACTTGTTCCTCGTTATTTAATACCTACTTACTTATCGCATCACCCTATCTTTGGAATCATGAGGGTAAATAAAATGAAAACATCCACAACATTCACCATAAGCACAATATATAGCAATTCACTACAAAATAGAGTAAAAAAGAGAAGGGATAGAGGATATATCGCTTTGATCAATCCTAATAAATACATCTAAAATGATAAAAAAAAAAAAAACTAGAATATACTTGATCATACATCCATGGCATACACTTATTCACAAAGCATCTCATCTATCATATGATCACAACATCAATTAAACAAATAGAAGCATTGAACTAAAAATTGAAGGAATAGGCATAAAGATGAATAAATAAACAATAAAAGAGTGTAAACGACCTAAAAATATGTACAAAATGCATATTTTATGTTATGAGGATGTAACATGTAAAAGGGAGATTTTTATGTTTATAAGGCTAAAATGCAAGTGAAAAACATAATGTAATGCACTTCTAAAAATACAAGTTTGTTTCATTGAAAAAATGAATTTTAATGCAAGAAACTAATGAATTTAAAGTAGTCACTTGGGTATAAAAATGTAATTTAAATGATTAAATGTGATGAAATTAAGTGCTTTTTATATAAAAATGTGATTTTTAATGGAAATGAACAAGATGCATGCTTGATGTCAAAATTAAATCTTTAACATAAAAATTAAAAAATAATGAATTTATGATTAGGATAATGCCAAAATGATATTTTTGTAATGCAAAAGTAAAAAGTTGAAATTTTTGATAATGCGAAAATCAAAATACAAAATTTAAAGCAATAATGCTAACTTTACCCAAACGTAGTTTTTACATGAAAAATGCAACTTTTGTGGCAAAAATAATGAAAATGCAAAGAATGACACCAAAATGCAAACCTTAAACTAAAAATGCAAGAAATGATATAAAAATGTAAACTTTAATCTAAGAGTGCAATTTTTACATAAAAAAATATAATTTTTATGTGAAAAATAATAAAAATACAAGAAATGATATAAAAATACAAACTTTAATCTAGAAATGCAATCTTTACATCAAAAATGTAATTTTTATGTAAAAAATAATAAAAATATAAGAAATGATATAAAAATGCAAACTTTAATCTAAAAATGCAATTTTTACATGAAAAATGCAATTTTATGTGAAAAATAATAAAAATGTAAAGAATAATATAAAAATGTTAATTTTAAACTAAAAATACAAACTTTTACATAAAAAAAATACAATTTTTTACATGAAAATTTTAATTTTTAGGCCAAAAATAAAAAAACATATAAGAAATAACATAAAAATAGAAACGTTAATCTAAAAAATACAATTTTACATGAAAATTTGGCTTTTTATAACAAAAATCAAATAAAATGTCACTTTTAATACTAAAGATGAGGACTTTTTGGATCCTGCACATATGAATATAAACCAACTAGTGGAACCCACCCAAATTATTCCAAAATGAACACCTAATGAGCTAATAAAATGCAAATTCATGTCAAACACTCACGGACGTTACCCACTTCTTCTCCTTTATCATATATCATATTCCAAGCTACTTTTCAACATAAATCACAACCACAAAGATGAAAGAACGAGTAGGAGTAGAGAATGCAACTAATAATAAATAAATGAGCAAAAATGGTTTTTAGGTCCTCAAAATATTTTTGGCTACCCTTTTTTTTTAGTAAAAAAGACTATTAAAGTCTTAAAAATTAGAATTTTAGGCTATTCTTGTCAAAAAAAAAAAGATGCAAAACATAGCGTGGAAATGTTGATTATACCTCTTGAAGCGTGCTTTGACCAAGATGAAGGTTTGGTTTGGTGCAAATTCATTCTAAAATCAAATCTAAAATGAAAAAATAAAGCAGGTTTAAGGTAGAAATGAGTTTTCCACCATCAAAACGTGCAGAGTTTCCTCAGATTTTGCTAAAAAAATCCCCTTAAAAATGAACTAAAAAGGTTGTATTTATAAAGGAAAGGAGTTTGACAACCCTTGCTAAAGGCACGTACCCTTGCTAAAGGCATATGCTCTTGGTGGTCAAGGGTATACGCCGGTGGTGAAGGGCGCATGCCCTTGACCAAGGGCACGAGCCTGTATATTCTTAAAGGTTAGAGTTTTAGTGCATTTCGGGCTTCCGTGGTCCTTTTTAAGAGTTTTTGGACTTCTGTTGGGTAAGAGTTTGATAATTTATGGGCTTTAAGGTTTAGACGATTCATTTTTAGGTTTTCAGACGGTCAAAACTCGCTCTATAGGCCGTAACTGCTGTTCTGGTCCATTTTTTATTGAATGATTTTCACTATTTGACCAGTTTGGGGGACTATTGAATTTTATGTATCAATAGTGTGTGATGCTAGGTATCCACTATGAAGTTTACAAACCTTACATGTTCATAAATATAAGGAACATGAAAATCATATGTGACTCGATGTCTCTATATTGCTTATATGGACTAGACAAGTCTATTGTAATGTGCTAATGATGTTTTAGAATGTTCGTCATTTATTCCGTTTCGACCAGGGGCAAAGTTGAGGTCTTTTATTTGGATGGAATCAATATATTCCAAAAGAAACAAATGACTCACTTTTTATTAAATTATATATGCACTATTATGATTATATTATGCCATTTGAAAATATACATTTCAGTTTATGATGTGACGCTTGTAGAATCTGATTAACCTAGGCTATGCAAAAATTCATATATGGCTCCACCTTTTTCATTATTAGTACGGGCTATTCATATGAGCAAAACGCAACCCAATCAATCACTATCATTTATATTGATGTACTAGCTTTGTACTACTCGTACGAATAGCACATGATCACACTCAAGTATATATGATTTGATTATAAGCATTTATCAACTTTTTACTCTCATAATAAATTAACATTTCCCTAACTTGAGTGCACGTCCGAGGTCGCATAATGACTAATGATTGAACCCACCTAGGAAAGAGATTGTACTGCATGGAGAAATAAGGTTGGAATAGAGCATTTGCCTATGTTTGGTTTGTTCATTTTGAAGGTTAATACCAATGCTATTTTATTTATTTTCCTAACTAATTTCCTCTATCTTATTTTTGCTTCATGCATATATACGAGCATGTAGGTATATCATTACTAACCCTAGTTTTTGTACCCATTCTTACATTTTAATAAGATTATGCATGAACACAACATGCATATATGGTAACTTTATTTTATAGCTCATTACATCATATGCATGCATGGTATTATTTCCTTCATCCTAACATAAAATTTTGTATAGAATCATAGCTCCATAAAGACTTTGAAATCATAAAGCAGCTAGGAGTATTAGTTATAGCCCAAGCATTAACATGGGAGACAAAAACCTAGATCAAATGTTGAGTGCTATGGAATACATAAAGGATGGATTCCAGAAGATAGTTCAGGATGGTAACTTGGCTGACATGTTGAGATGTCAAGTGAAAACTACCTTAGAACAAGTGCTAAAATCTAAAGACAAAGAGAATCTTAATGAGGTGTCAAGGTCACTTAATGCCAGAGTTGACAAAGAAAAAGGGATTATGCACACACTAGTACTAATTAAAGAAGACGATAATGAATACTACCAAGCCCTAAAAGGAGCACCACCATATCCACATGCCAAACCAGCTAATCTAGCCAAGTTTAAATTGTTAGAGGAGGTCAAAATGCTGGCCAACATAATAGCACAGATCGAGTTTTCTTAGAAAGTCAAAAATTCCATGAGAACTCAGGATTAGAGCGATCTCACACTCGTCAAGGATGATCCTTTACTTGAAAATTTTAAATTATCTAACTTCACTAAATTTGATGGTACTAGAAATATAAAGGTACATTAAGGTAGTACGCCACTTTTTTGGCTCTTACAAAGTTAACTAAAACCCAGGTCATGAAGTTCTTCTTTACTTTACTTAAGAATTGTCCTGTAGCCTAGTTCTTTAACTTAGAAGATGAGATCAAGAATGATTAGATATTGCTAACTAAGGAGTTTGTTAAATCATATGAATATACAATACTCAACTTGATGTCATTAGATAGGAGCTCGAGACTACTAAGTAAAAGAATGGGAAAAGTTTCTCCAACTATGTCAATAAATGGAGAGCAAAGGTAGCCTAAATGAGAGATTGCACTCTTAAAAAGATGAGCAAATTGAGATGGTAATCAAGGAAGGCCTACCCCACTTCTATAAATATATACTTTTCACTCATTATCATAATTTGAAAGCACTTTATCAACCTAAGATCAGGATTGAGGATGAGAAAGCCCTTCAAACCAAAAACACTTACTAAAAGCTAGCTCAAACTAGCTAAAACCCAAACACTTATGCACGTACCACTGAAGTGAACTTCACTCGAAGTCAAAACCCCCAACCATAAATGCACTCAATGAACCCAATAGAAAATTCTTAAATTTTAACCTAACCCTCTCAAAAAACTTCCAATGCCTCCAATAAAAGAACCTCCTTAAACCTCTTGAACCAAGACCTTTGCTTAACCTACTACCCTTACATTTAGACTCTACCCTATATTACCACTAACATTAAATTCTTGGGCACTCAATTGACGACTATAACACTTTTAAAAACTGCATGCAAGACTTTATAGACTCTAGGAAGATTGAAGATCCTAAGAAGAGGCCTAGTGTGAGAACAACTCTACTCCTAAACTACAGAAACATGCCACCACCACCTAGAACCAATACCATCTCCTATGGATTGCCTACGAAGCATGTGAAGAGATCCATTCAAGAGATCTAAAAGACTAAAGAAGAGGAGATGTCTAGAAAAGATGAGTTTTTTATAATACAAGAGTATGAATTCTTAGGCTTACTTTTTGATTCATGTGACAAGGAAGATTGGGACTTATATGAATGCATTTTGAGGCTATTCAACATCACTCCTTATGAGATTTCAAGAAGAAGGATCAGACATATAACTACTCCTTGGACTGGGGAAGAAATATATTTTCTTAAGCCATTCAATATTGAATCAAAAGAGGAAATTAGGCAAGCAAAGCCAACTAAAATCTAGGATCTATTGGGATGGCCTTCTGACAAATCTTACTATAAAGTGAAGTACACTACTCCATCTAATGCTGAGGAACTTATAGAAGACATAGTTCTAACTAGATGTGAAGAAGAATTTGACGAGGAAAATAGGATATTGAGAATTTCCTTACAACAAACTCTGTATGTTGTGGGAATTAATGTATCACGATTCAAATAAGAATGTTGATGATAAAGTGGTGGAGAAATAGGTCATAGAAGAATCCAAGATTGACATATAGTAGGAGAAAAAGGATAAAGATACTCTCTTTATGGGAGAAGACATGATGTGTCTGGTGAAGGAAGTAGACAAGCAACCGAATCACGAAGAAGAATCAAACAAGCATTGAAATCAAAATGGTCAGCAATATAACCTATAATGGGAAAGTTTAACAGCCAGTTGAAAGAGAAAAGGCTAGAGAAATGGTAACAAAGTGTAGAAAGGTGATCGTTGCAGGTGAATCATCTAGCACAATTGATGATGATGATGAAGTGCTTAAGTAACTCAAGAAAATCCTAGCCTAGGCAAACATTTGGGACCTATTGATGGCATTAAAGAAACATCTTTATGCACTTGTTAAGGCCTTTGATAATTTGAAGATCTCTATTGGAGCTTCTCCGGTTGACATGATTACATTGTTGGTGTTGACGGTAGCGCATTAACTTGACATCGATTTCATTTTCCATCCTTTTTTCTTTATTATGTGAAAACATAAGGATAGTGAGGGGAGTGTTGGAAGAGCCCAAGCATGGTTAAATAGCACTTACAACCTTAAAACCAAGTCAGGAGAAAAAAGGAGTTACCACTCAATATCACCTAAGAAATTGTCCGGTTAGAGACTAGGCAAACTCGATCCCTTACTTGAAACCAAATCCACCTATGGTTAAGACATTAAGTTCGGATATGATGCCAGTAAGAATAGACTTACATAACATGAGGCATCATTATACTGCACGGATGCTGAGCATTGTCGGCCTTACTATGTGATACTGAGCTCACATAGAATGTGTACCATGATGAACTAACTATTACATGCAAATGCAATGATAATATATTTACACACAAGCACATAATAACAATGATATAATATGCATGAACATGGCAATACATGATGTACAAATATAATATGGCAAAAAATGTATGAACGTGGCCAATACAATATACATAACATAGATAATATAGCAAGAATGTAAAATATAGTATAATATGACATAAATGCAAATTATGGCATATATGTACCATGTTATAGTATAACATGGTAAGAATATACATATGGCATATCATGAAAAGAAAGCATGACATAAATGTGCATGATCATGGCATAAGTGTTATCATGTCTAAAATGTAAAGCATAGCAAATCATGTCATGAAAAAAACTTGAGGTATGATGGGTTATGGCATGAATACAACACAAAACATGGTAAAATATAGCAAGTTATAGCATATAATATCATATCGTATAGGTTATATCCCAAACTAGCTTAAAATATGGCATGAACATATGTATATTTAACATGAAAGAAATGCAAGTTAACAAGTAAGTGATCAAGTAAAGAACTACTAAAAAATTATGCAAGCAACATGTAAAATAAACATGGATTAAACTAATCATTAATGTAAACAAATGGATAATCATGCAAGCAACACAATAAGCATATCATGGGATGCATGTCACAATATACATGTCTTTTAAAATTCATGGCAAAATGTAAACATTGCATAATGTATCATGAAAAATAATATAACACATCATGGTATTATTTAACATACTATATGTGGCATACATAAAACAATATGGTAATACAATATATATACATGTACATGGTGTATATGCAATGAATATATCATGACAATAATATAAAGCATGGTAGATCATGGCATGAAACAAATCAAATCAGGAGAAATCACTAAACATGGCATGAAATAGTGGTAATATATGGCATGGTATACATGTAACATGGTAATATATAGCATTGTATAACATGGAAAAAATGCAATTAAGATAGAATATGTAAACATGATAACCTATGACATATGATTATGACAAGAACATATAGCATATGATAAATAAGTATGCTAACAGGAAAGGATTAACAAAGAACATGAATAACATGTAATATGAGGACAAGAAAAGTAAATGGCCAATCTTGTTACCAACACCTCTTTTATTTTCCATTGATGATGGGGTCTTGAGTTTGAGTTTAAGCCATCATAAAATGATTTTATTTAAAAAAAATAGCTTGAAAGATAAGATTTAAAATGGGAATTAAAAATATAAGTTAAAAAGGAACAAAAATGATCTTAAAGCATGTTAAAAAAATGAAAATAGGAATTAAAAACCATATTTAAAAAATGGTTCACACAAGTCATGAAATCAAGATAAAAATGGGATTTTCTTTTGAAAAATAGTAACTTGAATATATAGATACTTTTATCTTGCCATGGAAATGATCCTTTCAATCCATCTCTTTTAGGCATCCAAAATCATGTTTAGTTCCATTGATGGAATCTTATTCAATAAGATATTTTTTTCTTTATGTTAAAGATACTAAACTTCTAAGAAAATAAGAAAATGATTTGGATTTTAATTAAGAAAAATATAAACTTTTAAAATGATTTATTCCACGGATCAATTAAAAGAACATAATCAAGAATCAAGAGTTAGTGGGTAATTGATCACTATAACACAACACAACAATATATAAAACATATAGTATATAGTATATATCATAATAGTAGTTGTAATATAGGTATAGATATAGTATATATATATATTGAGATTGAGTTAGAGTGAGCAATATGAATATAAAACAGGATGATAAAAGCTTGTAGAGCAAAAGGTATGAAAATAAAATGTTAGATATTAGTAAGAATTAGTAATTATTAGTAAAGGTCAGTAAGACTAACTAGTTAGTAGAAGTTAGTGGTTAGTATTGAAAGCTTGAGAAGCATAATTTTCATTTTATATATATATATATAATGGAAAGTATATAAGGATGCAATGCATGATACATACAACAATTAATTCCAAAGTGCAGACAAATGTAAATGATACATGAGGCAATTCGGGGTGCATGCTAAATAATGCAAAATTTGGGGTACATGAAAGAATGATAGTGATGGAAGTCAGGGTGCACAAAAATGTGTATATAAGGATTTAAAAATAGAATATACACATGATAATGATATGCAATCAAGAAAGTGAAATGTAATCAAACACATGAGATGTAAAATGATATTGAATTATGCAAAAAAAAACAATTAAAGGTTAGTGATGATAATCATGCAAGAAGCAAGAGTTAGTGGTAATCATCATCAATAAATAATCACAATAAATAAGAATTAGTAGCAATAATAATCAATAAACAAACAAAAAACAAGATTTAGTAATAATAATCACATATAATCATAAGTATAAAACATATATCTTGATCTTCATCATCAACCAAAAGTTTTTAAAGTGTTTTAGATTGAAAGTAAATGGAAATCATATTAAAGAAAGCATGAAACAAAAATTAAAAGATTAAAATAAAAGCATTTGAAGTGAACGTATAATGATAGTGATTTAATCATCCTAGGATTTTTGGAGCCATATTTGAATGAAACAAGATTATTCTTATAGGTTTTAGGGGCCCCTAAATTCATCCTTGAAGTCCTTTTATATCAAAAACATTACGAAGAGAGGGTTTTTGTCTAAAAGGAAAATTTGGCCACTTAAATGGCTAGCCTAGGCTAAATAAATGGCTAACCAAAATGGAAGAATGGCCAGCCAAGTATGATGAACAGCCGACCAACTGTTCATCCTAATAGCCAACCCAAAATGAACTTTTTTTTTATTGAAAAACCAATATAATTAAACCCTAAACTCAAGACCAAAGACCCCAAAAGTGAGATAAAGGTGTTTGAAAAAGTGTTTAGTCTTAAAAAATTGAAAGAATCTCACCACATATTGAAGATTGAATCAAAAAAAGTGAAGAGAGTTTGGTTTGGTAAAGTCTAGTTTGATTAAGTTTTGGGTTTGATTTTTATTTGATTGTATTTTTAGTTAGTATTTAGGTGATTGATGAAGTTGGAATCAAGGTTTGGTTGTTAGGATTATTTGGGTTTAAAGGTGCTTTGATTTGGTTTTGGAATTTAATTGATTGAAGAGAAGAAAAAAAGTTTCTTACTTTATTTTAGGAGGATTTTTCTCTCTCTAAAACAATGACACTAACTCCCTAAAAGTTCCTTTTTAAGAATTTAGGACTCACTATTTATAAACATTTTAAGGTTATGGCAATAATGTAATTATGTGACATATCAAAAGGGCTAAATATTGTTTTACGCATCAAAATAATGTTTTGTTCCACTGATAGAAAGATCTCATTCAACAAGATATTTCTTCTTTAAGTTCAAACTACTAATTCTTTATGAAAATAAGAAAATGATTTGGATGTTTTTAAAAAACACATGAACCTTTGAATTGATTTATTACAAAATTAAAAGGAAAGAAAATGGCTAATAAACAAAAGTCATTGAGCTTCAAGAGATCACTAGAATCATAGTATCACTAACAATATATAACACAGATCATATATAGAAATATAATAGTAATAATATTGATATAGATACAGATATATAGATATAGGCACATATATGTTGTCACAACCTAAACCCAATGGCATGTGGCCGGCACTAGTGAATGGAAAAACTATTTGCTTCTAAAATATGTAGTAAGCCTAATTATTCAACTCATTAATAAAATGATAAATCCTAAGAAAAATTTGGCAGAACTTTTTTTATAACCGAACTATCCCACACCTGTGAAGTTCATATAAAATTTCATATCACATTACCAATTTACATATTTTAATTACAATAATTTCCATAAATAAAGAATGTGTGATTATAAATGTGAGGTACAAATATTGTAGTGCCTAGAGTATTCAAGGGCAATAGATATCAAGAATTAAGTCATACATAATAAAGTTAAAAAAGAAAGATTCTAGCACCAAAGAAGATAACTATTGGTATGACTGTAGAATTCTAGAAAATTAAAGTTGAAGGGAGTTAGACGTCACTAAGTAAATTAATATTAAGAAATGTATGATGGTTTTAAAATGCTTATTTTTTTAATTCTTTTAAAAAAAATGTAATTGTTAAAATCTTTAAGAAATATATAATAAAATCCATTAATCATTATAATCTTTTACTTATTAAAATCTCACATATTTCTTTAAAATCATGAAATATACTTCACTAAAATATTCGTTATTTTATAAATTTTATAATAAGCAAGTAATAATATTCATCGAAATATATTTGGTAGAAAAATAATAGTAGAACACTAAACTTCAAATCTATTAACCTTTCAGCTCTCTTAAATTCAAATAACTATCGGTCTCAAAGAGCAAGCTCAACCAGCAACTAGGGTCCAGTCACAGTCATTCTCTTATTCCAATATTTACTAGTATATAGAGAAAGAGTCCAGTCACTAGTACTCAAAGAGCAAGCTCGATGAGGGTCCAACCAGTAAATAGTAATAATCTTGCCTAGAAAGCATAGCTCAACTAGGGGCTATAGTTATATCAGTAGCCAGACACACAAATTAAGACTGGTGCACATACGGTCCTGGTGAAACCCACCAAGTAGCCTGTTCTACCAGTTTCTCCAAAATATTATATTACCAAAATAAATAAATAAAATAAAATAAAAGTAAACATTTCTTTGAATATATTAATATAAACAAATTTATTATACATATTTGAAATAATAATATTAATAATAATATCATCATCAAAATAAATAAGCAATTGCTTACGATATTTATATATTTATATCTTTTAAATCTCGATATCAATATTATTTAAAGACCAATTATCGAAGAATATAAATATTTTAGACAAATCACCTTTAAATATCATTACTTATATTATACCATTATGCATAAGTTTTTAACACACGTTTCAAAATATCAACTTACCAAACAGCCTATAGACTTACATAATCGGCCCAATAATTTGCCTAGTTTACACTAGCACCTTCCTTACCTTTTCCACCGCCTACTGTATACAATTCTATTTATAATTCATAAATGAATAGACTTACATACTGTCCTAATCATATAGCCCCAAAATGATATGTAACTTATGTAATCAAGTTGATTCTAAAACTTTGAACCATGTATTCTAATAGGGTTATTTCGAGAGTTAGATTTGAAAACTTACTAGAACCTATAGAAAAGAAATTTTAAACTCAAACTTGGTATAATTCTAGATATACATTCCTAGAAAGTACTAACTTCAATTGAATGCCAATAGAGTGAGTTATGCATGACTAAATCCAACTAATTCAATTTGTCTAGACAGACTAAGCAATAAAAAGTATGGCATTGCTATACCATGTTATAAGCAGAATTATTCTAATCCAAAACTAAAAAGTTATAAAGGACTCTTCCAAATTTCTTTAAAAGTAAACCAAACTGAATTTGGATCTCTCTAGCTCATGATATAAAAGAAATACAGAGACTAGAATTAGCTCATGAATCCTAACTCAATTCTGTAAACCTAGTTCATAGGTAATTTTACAAAATTGATGGGAATTATAAGAAAGAAATTTTGAGTTCAAATTTTGTAAACTCTCTAACATTATGTGTAGTACATACTATAAAAATTTCATTTAATTGGATAAATACAAAAAGGCTTATAAGTAGCTGAATACAACCAGCTCAAATATCCTAGTAGAATGAGCAATAAAATGTTTCCTCTTATTAGAACTTAGAGACTTAATCAGCTCAAGCTCTTGTAGACAAAGTTTTATATGACTCTTTAAAGTTTGCGTATCATTAAAGAACACCTAATTTGGAGTTTTCTATCTCAAGATATGATCAAATTATTGAGACTAAAAATTTTGCAAATCAAATTCAGATTTATAGTACATGAACCTTAATCCTAAATCAACTAAACAATTAAATTACTTACCAATTGAGTCTTTAGATTCTTTAGAATTGATGACTATGATTAGGAAATTATTCTAAATCTTCAAATTTCTCTTAAAAAAGTAACTTCATCTTGTAGAAATTAGGGATTCTCTATAATCTCCCTCTTTCTCCTTCCTAAGTAAGTGTGAGTGTCTATCTTTCTTTTCCCTTTTAGATACGATAGATATGGTGCACGACTTAAGGAGAGTTCTAGAGTTATTTAGGATATGTTAAATTATAAAATATCCTTTTAGGTACTTAACGAAACTCATGTATTACCTATTAACCCTCAAGTTTTAATTATTTTATTCTAATCTAATTATTTGTTTCAATTTAGTCCACACCTTTCTTCAACACTTAAGCCCTTGTCTTTGACTGCAATTCAACTTTATATTCTTCATTCCCACATAATTTTTACTCAATTTGGGTTTCATCAAAATTCAAAAAATTTTACTCCTTAACCTAGTATGAACTATAACTCAATTCTAAGCCCTAACTTATCTAGATGCAATATTTAGTACAAATTCAAAGGTACGGGTAATACATATATGTAGAGATTAAGATTAAGTTAGAGTTAGCAATATAAAGAACAATTGATGTAAAAAGTGTTTTTAAAGTAAAGAACGTGAAAATTAAATGTTATATATTAGTAAGAGTTACCAAAAGTTAGAAATTGTTAGTATGAGTTAGTTAGTATTTGAGAGCTTGAACAAGATATATAAGATGCAATAATATAAGAATGCATGAATGCAATGCATGATACATGCAACAAATAATTCTAGGTGCACATAAATATAAATGATGCATGATCTAATTTGAGGTGCATGCAAGAATGATGCAAAAGTCAAGATACATGCAATAAGAATAGTGATGCAAGCTGAGGTGCATGTAAAATGACCCTAATTGAACTAAAAATGAGGCATACGCATGATAGTGATATGCACTAAGCAAATGATATGCAAGCAAGCACATGGAATGCAAATATGCATGAATCAAGCATTAAACACTCATATAAAAAAAGGGTTGGTTATGGACAAATCACATACAAAAAAATCAATGTATAGAGTGTATAATAGATGATTAATCTTTAACCTAAAGCCATTGAGATACTATATATTGAAAACCAACATATAATCAAATCAAAAGAAATATGAAAATAAAGTTTAAAGATTGAAATCAAAGAGAAAAACAAAATAAATGACGTAAAATTGATCATCATTGGCATTTAAGGCTACTGTTTATTCAAACCAATAATCATCTCAAAAGTTTTAGAGGCCCTTAAACCCATCCTTGGACTCATTTCAAATCAAAAGGATTAAAATCATTGAAAAATTAATTATTTGGCTAGTATAGGGGAGGAACAACTAGCCAAATGGGTGAACAGTCAGCCTGGGCATGAAAATTATACTTTTGTATTACATTTTAATAAGAAGAAGGCTTCAAACTCAAAACCAAAGACCCCAGAACACTAAAAAGGTGTTTTAAAAAGGATTTAGCCTCATAATTTGGGAAGAAACTCACCAAAAGGAAGAGATTAAAAAAGGAATTGAAATAGGCTTTAGGTTCGAGTTAGTTTATGCTTTAATTTTATTTTTTATTGTGTTTAGGGTTGGATTTTTGTTGATTTAAAGTGCTGGGATTGAAATTTGACTGCTGAAATTAGGTTGGTTTGAGGATAGTTTTTTAAAGTAAAGATTACATAGGGAAAAGAGTAGAATTTTATTTATCTTTTGCTATTTTGCACTCATTTTTTAGTGTAGGAATTCTTCTCTCTCTTTAATGATATATATGTAGGGATATTGGGATTGGTTACATACAAATATAACTAGATATAGTGGAAGTGTAGTGTGAGCACGGATCTGGATATGATAGATTTCAAAATTTTTTCCAACATGTAACCCTTGCCTGAAGGCTAAAATCCCATCCAGCCCAAGACAAACATCACAAATATTTTATATAGCTAAACATGTATACAATATGGACAACATTTTAAAGCAACAAACAACACAAAGCATCATAAGCCAAGAGCCTAGCATCTAAGAGTTTCGTAATACTTACAAACTTTTAGAGTGTGTAGCAAACTCGACAAACTTTAGGTTACTATAATCTACAAGCTCCAATCTCCTTAAATGTGAAGCCTCTAGCTTGAAACGCGTGAGTTACTCCGATGAGATTTCAAGGATGGTGGATATCTACTGACAAGCCTCTCCTCTTGATGATGACCCAAGGCACTTTGTAGAACTCCTCCGAGCTTAAATGTGTATGACTTTATAGCAACCTCCAATGGATATCTAGAATGAATGTATACTTGTACAACTGTTGTACAATAATGGCCTTTTTTATTTAAAAGCTCATAACACTTATGATTTAGTCACTCTCGACACTTAGATAAAGAAAGAAAAAGAAAATAACTCAACTCTTGAGAACTCACTTTGTATTTTCTCTTTAATTTTTATGTAGAATGAAAAATGCCCTCTAATGTGCATTAGTTGGTTATCTCTACAAAACCTACTAACTTAAGGCATGCATATCACTAGCTTTAAGTGTCTCACACTCAAGCTTTATGCATGCTTACCTTTGAGTGTCTTATACTAAAGTTTCATGCATGCATTCTTTTAAGTATTTCACACTCAAATTACATGCATGAATAGCTTTTTGCTTCGATGACCATGTTTTTAAATAAGTGAAATTAGTTTGGTTACAAGAATAACCTTAGCCTTTGACATCATTAACTCTTAATGAGTGGGCTATGGTCATGGGCTTGTTTAACTCTTAAACAAGGCCCATATAAACCAAACTAATTAAGATAACTTATATGCTTATTTAACTTTTAAATATTGCCCAAGTTTCATCCATCATTTGTAATCCTTATAGTCCATCTCATGTCCCAGATTCATATCACTATTGAAGGCAAATATTAATTTGGTCCTTGAACTTAATATTATAAATTAAGTTAAGTCCAGATTAATATTGAATTAATTATAAATAGTCCTAACCTTTGAATTTAGATTTCAGGATATGCTAGATCCCCACACATGCGTAAATCCAATTAAACTAATTTAATTAATTAATAATTGAGTTAATAATTATCATCATCTGTGCAACTCTTGTGTGTATGACTTACTAAGTTCAAGTCTAATTGGCAATGGGAAATAACATTAACATTTAATATTATGGAAACACCTTTCAAAGCTAAATATGAATATCTCAATTAATGACATTTAGTTTCCATAAGTCATGAGTGACCCCTAGTATAGATGTCACGACTACCCAATTAGAAATGAATACTTTTAAGAAGATCCACATGAACTATAGAACATAATTACTATACACTAAATGTCCCTTTTATTATAAGATCCTAATATAAGCTAGAGTCATGGTTAAATTAAACTCTAATTGCCTCAATCATATGACCTCATCTTTCGTTTAATTCTCGATAAAATACGACTACCGCGAGAAACATTTTTCTAACACTAAAACACTTTTCGAATAAGTCAAGTTTGACCTAGCGAGGTACTCATTCATCGAGAATAACTTGGATAGCATAAGATTTTATCACGTTTCACTTCAAGTAATGAATTCCATTTTGGCTTATCACTTATGCCTACATATAACCAACTAGAGCCACCATATGTAATATACCTATACATAGCTAGCACAGGTATATAAGTGATAACAAAGTCTAACCAACTATATATGTATGACTGTGTCACCTCAGGTTAAAAGACCATATGCACCATTATGTCCAAGATTGCGATTTTTGACAAAAGTGAATTTACATGCAATCACATATCTTATGTTGTAGTTTGATCTACCCATCACATGAGTATCCACATATCTATTCTGATTTCTCATATTAAGTAGTATAAGACTCACTACCTCCCACTATTGATATCACATACTAATTATGGAAAATAGACAGAGGTGATAGTCTGTAGATTAATACTACACCTATATTAATCCAATAACTACAAACATTTATAACATATATACTAAATGACTTTATCACTTATATTATCAACTCTTAATAATAAACTTATTTAACATAATACTAAAGGGTAAACATTCAAATAAATAAACACTTGATTCAAATGAATATCATTTTATTTCCAATTAGAATAAAATTACAATGTCAACATATAAGAATGGCACTAGGGCGCATCTATACTAACAATCTCCTACTTGCACTAGCACCATTCACTATAATATCTAAGACCCTCTTCTCAAGATGTCGTTTTAATTGTAGTTGAGTGAGTGCTTTAGTTAGTAGATCAGTTACATTATCAGTTGAAGCTACCTTTTACATGAGCACATCACCCTTTTTAACATGTTCTCTGATATTATGATAGTGCCTTTTTATGTGTTTGGATTTTTTGTAAGACCTCGGTTCCTTTGTCAAAGCAATAGCTCCATTGTTATTGCCGAATAGAGGGACTACTGACTCTATAAAAGAAATAACTCCTATTTTTGTGATGAACTTCCGAGTCAATCAACTCCCTTAGTAGCATCCGATGTAGCTATATACTCCACCTCTGTAGTGGAATCAGTAGTGATACTTTGCTTGGAACTCTTCCAGCTCACTGCACCTCCATTATAGGTGAACACAAACCTGAAGATAGACTTTCTATCATCTACATCTAACTAAAAGTTAGAATTTTTGAAACCTACAATCTATAAGTCACCTCCTCCATAAGTCAAGACTAAATCCTTAGTCCTTCTCAAGTACTTAAGGATAGCCTTAACTACCACCCAATGCTTAAAGCTTGGGCTGGATTGAAACCTGTTAGTCACACTAATAATATAGGCAATATTGGGCCTAGTACATGATATGGCATACATTAGGCTTTTTATAGCTGAAGCATAAGGAACCTTAGTTATTTCCTCCATCTCCTCGAGTGTCTTGGGCGACATTACCTTGGATAGGTGGATACCTTACCTAAATAGTAATAATCCTCTCTTAGAATCAAGCATGTTGAACCTCTTCAAAACCTTTTCCAAGTAAAGACTTTGGGATAAGCCTATTATTCTTTTTGATATATCTCTATAGACTCAAATTTCTAGAATATAGGTAGCTTTCCTTTAAGTCTTTCATTGAGAAGTTCTTAGTTAACCATAATTTCACATTAGTAAGTATACCAATATCATTGCCAATCAATAGAATGTCATCCATATATAAGACTAAGAAAGTGAGTTCACTCCCAATAACCTTCTTGTAAGCACATGGCTCATACTCATTCTTAATGAAACCATAAGAACGGATAGCCTTATCAAAATGATGATTCCAACTCCTTAAAGCTTGCTTTAGACCATAAATTGATCTATTAAGCTTGCACACTTTTGAGCCATTCTCAGATTCAAAACCCTTCAGTTGCTCTATGAAAATCTCTTCCTCAATATAAACATTATGAAACACGGTTTTGGCATCCATTTGACAAACCTCATAATTATAGTGTGCAGCTATAACAAGAAGAATCTGAAGAGATTTAAGCATGGCTACCGATGAAAAGGTCTCCTTATAATCGACCCCTTGCCTTTGGTGGAACCTTTTCAATAAAAGCCTAGCTTTATAGGTATCAACCTTTCCATTTTGTACCAATCTTTCTCTTGAAGATCCATTTACAGCCTATAGGTACTATACTTTTAGGAGGATCAACAAGCGTCTAGGCTTGGTTTATATAAATGGAATCCATTTTAGCTTTCATTGCCTCAAGCCATCTTAAAAAATCTTTATCTGATAAAGCTTCTTCACATGTTATAGGATCATCAATATGATTGTTTTCTTCATGAACATGCAACTCTTGCATATTATAGAGAAAGCCATATCTCTCCAGTGGATAAGACACCCTACTAGATCTTTTAGGAGTTGGTGTGGTGACACTTTCGACTAGAATAGGCTCTTGGGGTGGATTAATATCCATTTGATCAATTTGTTGGCCTCATTTAAATGACTCCTCATCTAACATTATCTTCCTTCCTTTACCACCTTCTTTAAGAAACTATTTCTTAAAAAATATGGTATCTCTATTTACAACAACAAGTTGTTAAGCAAGAAGATAAAAATAATATCCTAAACTATCTTTAGGATATCCAACAAACCTTTCTTTAATCGATTTTGCATCCAACTTGTCTGATTTTAGCCTTTTGATGAAGGTCGGGCATCCTTAAATCTTAACATGCTTAAGACTTGGTGCCTTACCATGCCATATCTCATATGGTGTAACAGAAACAAACTTGCATGGAATACGATTAAGGATATAAGAGATCGTATAAAGTGCATAACCCCAAAGTGAAATTGAAAGATTGGTGTAGTTCATCATCAAACATACCATATTTAATAAGGTACAATTTCACCTCTTGGATACACCATTTAATTTTAGTGTTCCCGATGGTGTGAGTTATGATACAATACCATGTTCTTTAAAGAACTCAATAAACTCGGTACTTAATTATTCACCACCTCGATTCGATCATAGAATTTCAATACTTTTTCTAGTTTTATTTTCTTCTTGGGCTTTGAATTCTTTAAACTTTTCAAATGATTCACTTTTGATCTTCATAAGAAACAAGTGCACAAACCTTAATAGATCATCTATGAAAGTTATGAAATAATAGAAACAACCTCTAGCCATTTCACCAAATGGTCCACATACATTACTACGTATGATTTCTAATATATTCTTAGCCCTTTCCATTTGTCCAATAAATGGTAGTCTAGTCATCTTGCCTTGAAGACATGCCTCACAAGTTGAATTGGATGTAGATTCAAAATTTCTCAAGATCCCACCCTTTCTAACTTTGTGACCCTATCCTCTATTAGTATAGATGTGCCCTAGTGCCATTTCTTGTAATATAAATAATGTTGTACTTTTATCCCTATGGCAGTAAAACATTCATTTAAATAAAATGTTTGTTTATTTGAGTATTTACCTTTAGCATTATATTAAAAGAGATTATTATTAAGAATTGATAATACAAGTGATAAATTCTTTAGTACATATGCTATAAAATGTTCATAGTCATAGGATTAATAAATGTGTAATATTAATCCATAGACTGTGACCTCTGTCTATTTTCCTTGATCAGTATGTGATATTGATAGTGGGAGGTAGTGAGTCTCATGCTACTTGATATAAGATATTAGAATAGACATGTGGATACTCATGTGATGGGT
>CATIWO010493696.1:0-11563 GCA_949673435.1 Macaranga tanarius
AAAAAGAGAAAAGAAGAAGAAAGAAAGAAGAAGAAAAAGAAGAAAGAAACGTGAAGAAAAGAAATTGCTACCTTAACTTTCAAAAATATCTTAATAAATTCTTTTTTTTTTCTAAAAATGTAAAATATCCATTTTGACCCCGTGAATGCTCCTTAGGCACAAAACAAACCTCAGAACTTATTTCTATAACAAATAAGTCCAGAAAACCAAGACTAGAACTGAAGAAAATCTAGAACAGGATGTTACAGCTACTATTCTGGCTTGTGTGAAAATTAAGGAGATACTTTCTGTTTACTCTAAGGCGACAGGACAGTTGATAAATTTTGATAAGTTTGAAGTCTTTTTTAGTCGTGGGGTTTTATGTGAGCAACAACAGGCTCTGTGGGATGTCTTGGAGGTAAAAGTAGTTTCTCACCATTCTAAGTACTTGGGCTTGCCTACTTTGTTTGGTAGATCCAAGAAAGCTATTTTTAATTCCCTTCGGGAACGTGTTTGGCAAAAATTGTACGGTTGGAAAAAAATGTTATTATGGGCTGCTGGTAAGGAAATTTTAATTCAGGTTATAGTTCAATCAATTCCTACTTATATTATGAGTTGCTTTGCACTTCCTAGTACTTTTTGTGACGAGATTTAAAGTTTGATTGCAAACTTTTAGTAGGGTGATCCATCGGGGAGGAGGAAAATTCCTTGGATGCAGTGGGAAAAAATGATTCGGTCTAAATTTGAAGGTGGCTTAGGCTTTCGTCATTTGATGTCTTTTAATTATGCTCTGCTTGCTAAACAAGGATGGCGTTTATTGGAACATCCAAATTCTCTTTGCAGTCAAGTGTTAAAGGCTAAATACTTTAGATGAACAACTTTTTTAGGGGCTAACGAGGGTTTCCAACCATCTTATTTATGGTGAAGTTTGTGTAAAGTTATCCCTATTTTGGCTTTAGGTATTTGTTGGCGAGTTGGAGATGGCTAGACCATTAATGTTTGGAAAGATCACTGGATTCCTGGTGTTCTTTCTTAGAAGCCTTTGGTTCCTAGAGTTTTGAATTTTACTCCAAAGTGGTAGATTTAATTGATGTGGGAACAAAGCAATGGAGAGTTTATATGGTGAAGTCAGTGTTCATGCCTTTTGAAGCTTCAGCCATCTTAAACATTCCGTTGAGCTATCAGCTTCCAGAGGATTCTTTTTTCTGGCGGTGCAATAAGAATGGGGATTTTAGCATTAAATCTTGCTATTATCTAGCTAGACAAAGATTTATTCAGGCTGATTCAAGCTCTTCCTCTAGTAGCAAGAATGACTGGTAGTGGAAATAATTGTGGAGCATATCGGTTCCTCCAGAAGTTAAGATTTTCCTTTGGAGGTTAATGCATGGTCTTTACCTTGCTTTCAAACCTTAACCAATAGAGGTATCTCTCTCACAGATATTTGTTTGAGGTGTGGGTAGGCTAGTGAATCTATTATCCACATTTTCAAAGATTGTGCTTGGGTTCAGTGTGTTTGGTTAAGTTACTCTCTAGCTATGAGATCTGACAGGTTTCTTTCTGTTACTTTTTCGAATTGGTTTCTTCAAATTTATAAGCAACTTTCGAAGGAGCAGTTTGAGTCTTTTGCAGTTATGTTATGGTATATTTGGTTTCACCGTAATAAACTGGTTTATAAACATACTTCGGCTCCTTCAAATTCAATTGGATCACAGGCTCAAGCTCATTTGGCTGCTTTTTGCACAGCTTCTATTGCTTTTGCTCAACCAATTTCTAGAGAACAGTGTGTTGCTTGTGTTCGTCCAACCACTAGTGTGATTAATGGCCCACGTGAATGGCAACCCCCAGCTGAAGGTCATATGAAGTTGAACTCTGATGCAGCCTTCAGGATAGATGAGGGCCTGGCTGGTTTTAGGATGGTTGTGCGTGATAAAGAGGGACAGGTTCTGATGTCTGCTGGTGGAAAGAGGTTGCTCTCGTAACCAATGGAATTGATTGAAGCCCAAACTCTGTTATTTGCTTTTCAATTAGCTCATGAGGCGTGTTTTACAGCTTTGGAGGTGGAGATTGATTGCTTGTCAGTTGTTAAGGGGCTTGACAGCTCTAACCGAGGTTTAGCTCCTTTGGATTTGCTGCTTGAGGATATTCGCTAGTTTACTTTAAATTTTCAATTCATTCCTTTTGCTTTTGTTCCTAGGCAATAATATAATGCTGCCCATGTGATTGCTCAATGGGCAACATGCTTAGATGTTGATTCAGTGTTTATAGAGGATAGAGGATGTTCCTCCTATTGTTGAGTCTTCTTTGCTGGATGTTGATGTTTTAGCTAGTTAGCCGTTTAATGCAATTCTTTTTCCTGAAAATATATATATATATATAATTAACAAAATAATATTTATTATAGAAAATAATTACTATTTTTCCTTTATTTGACTCCATTTATTTGTCCCGTAACATTAAAATTTTATATTTTTGTTATTATACTAATTTTTGACAATATTTATGTTCAAATTATCATTAATTATAAAATTATGAATATACTCTTTAATAAAATAAAAATAGTTAATTTTAACTTTAATTTAATCAAACTTTTAATTAATTACTAATTAATTATTTTAAATTTTAAATACCTCTACTTAATTATTAACTTAAAATATTTATATTGTATAAAAAAAATTTATCAAGTACAAATTATAATTTTAACTTTAAATTTTATTTTTGTTTGAACTGTTAGTTTAAACTATTAAGTATATTGATTGTATTACTTAAAGTTATTTTTTATTTTATGATTGCATCATATTCTAAATTAAATATTATTTTTGTTATTTATACTTATTTAACAATAATTTTAATAAAAGTTTTTGACAAAAAGTGCAAAAGCATCATAGTGCGTCAAAATTAAAATATATTTTTAAATGTTTGGAGTAGGTAGTATAATATTGTAAAATAGAGGAGGCAAATACTAAGTATCTCTAAATAATTTATATTCCATGGAAGAATATAATTGTCATTTCATATTAATTAACAATAGTTTTAATAAAAAAAATTAACAAAATAGGAGAATAATATAATAATATAATATTGCAAAAGAAATGATAAAAGAATATATAATTTTTAAATGTCAAATACTAAGTAGTGTGATATGATAAAATAGAGGAGGCAAATGGTTTGAAATCCATAAAAAAATTCTTTGAAATTGTATAACCAAACACCACAGATGACTATCCTTTTAAATGCAACTTACACAGATAATCAATATATGTATTCTGGGGAGTGAAATGCCGCAAGGTATGCTGCATAAGAATGGTAGATCATCACTGTCAATTCCACTGGATAAGGATCATGCGCTGATCGGCTTATCTCTATGTGCTGTATTGAGTTCTCAAGACCATGAAGGTTTTTTTATGTCCCTTGCATTAGATGTGAAGCCAGCTTTAAAAACATATCTGGACAAACCTTCCAATTCTTGTTTGATTGGATTGTGCCTATACGGGATGCGTATCTATCTATGCTCAGCCTTTGCTCAAAGAATGTATCCTACGTCTTAAGTTGGTACAAGCCTTTTGATGAGGAAACGTGTTTTACTGACGCCTCGTTTCGGTTCTATACTGACCTGTCAAACATTATGCGAAGCGGAGATTGTTGTGGGTACTAATAGTGTGGGTGTTGAAAAATCCCACCTTGAAAAGACAAAAGTGTTATTATGGGTTTATACTATTTTACACTTTATAAGACTTATGGATAAGGAAACCAAGGGGAAGTCTCACGCACATGAGATTGGACCCAAAGGCAAAATTGGTCCAAATACCCTCCCTGTACGCAACTAATTTCCATAATAACTATAATAAATATTTATAAACTGCTAAAATAATACTTATTAACCAAGTGTTGTCCCAAAAACAGTTGCTAAATAATATTAGTGAGATAAATATATATACATATACTGCTGAGATAAGACACCAGTCATCATAGTGTAATCTAAAGGGTACATATCATGAATGTATAAACTTATTTAGAAATCAAAACATTCACTTTAATCAAATTGCTAATAAATTATAATAGCTGTATCTTTAGTTGATACTATAATCAAATATACTGTTGAGAATAATCATTTCATAAAAGAGTAATAATAACACATTTTTGCTTTAAATTTTCCTTAGGTACAATAATAAATAATATATTGCTACATGTTCTCAATTTCTATTATGAAAACTAGTAAGGTGTAAAACGATGATAATAACTTAATATTTGATGAAAAATCTATTTGTAAGGAAATATCGGTTAAATCGTAGAGAAAAATTTTTATATCATTCAATATTGTTATACATATATTTTCAAAGATAAATTATAGGTTTAACCACTCATGGGCTTGTTGAGCCAAAACTAGCTAGCTAGACCTAATCTAGGCTCTACCACTGCTATAGATTCTGATCCTAACATTCAAGAACCAAAACATAAGATTATGAGTTTTCTATCTAAATTCTACTCAACTAAATTAATCTACGGCTAAAAGATATGGTATAGGACCCGAAAAATGGTCCAAAATAGCTTTGGTTAAGGTTTCGGGACCAAAAAGGTCACCCTAAGGTGCCTCCTTAGTGCTAAGGCACCTCCTCGCCTCAGTGCCTCCCCAGTGCACTGAGGCGCCTCCCCAGTGCACTGAGGTGCCTCCCCAGTGCACTGAGGTGCCTCCTCAGTGCAGAGGCGTCGCCTGTTTAACCCAGAAATACAGAAACAGCCTGATTTTTGGCCAAAAACACCAAAAATCAATCCAAATCAATTCCAAACACAATTCTAAATATCATGGGGTCCGTTTTTGATATACCAATACATTAAAACTCAAAATTAATCAAAACGTCAATTTTTAAACAATTCCATAACTTACAAGTTTAAATATATAAACTAACCAAAAATCTTATATATAAATCTTGAATTTGCTAAATAAAGCTTTGAATTTGTTGTTTGTAAATTGAAGAATGAAAGTTTAAGGAAAATAAAGAAGAAAATGAAGAAGAAAAGTAAAGAAGAAGAAAAGAAAAGTGAGGAAGAAAGAAAAAAAATAATGAAGAAGCCATGAGAAAGGAAGGCAAGCTTAGGAAGGTGGAGATGCTACAGTGTCGCACGTTTTTTTTAGCAAAATAACCACTTTGACCCCTATAACTTTCTTTAGGCACTAAAACCACCCTCAAACTTATTTCTAATGCTATTTAATCCATAAATTTATATATAACTCAATTAATTTCTAAGACAGGATATTACACTATTATTTTCTGCTCCTCTGCTATACACAAAGAAGGCTTGTTTTATCTTGGGAGGGCTGTAATAAACCCCTTTAGGGCAGTGCTACAGCATAATTTAAGCAAAATTTAATTTTAATTTTTACAGTAAATCCAACTATCTAAAGGGTTTATCATGGATCCTAACGCACCTGCTACTGCTGCTGCTCCAACCGAGGTTGTGGGCTCACCTGCTCCTACTACGGCCCCACTGCTCTTGCTATCAAACATTCTGACGACATCCTTACTACTGCTAATACCTCTTGTCCTACCATTTCACCTTTAGTTATTCGTATGTATGCGAAGGCATTTCCCGATGTCTCAAATATTGAGATATTTTCTGGAGAAATTTTCAAAAGGTTGAAAGACAGAATTCACTCGTTGTTTGACATGCATGGCGACACTTGGGCACTCACTACACTAAAATCGGAATCAAATTTTAAAGCATGAGAGTATGAAAATAAGGTTTGCCACCATACTATTTTTTTGACTTTATCTAACAGTTTGTTTAATGTATATGCAAGCTACAAGGAAGCAAGTCATATTTGGGAATCAATGACGCTGAAGTAAATAATTGAAGATAGTGTGAAGTAGAAATTTATGTGTGAAAATTACTATAGGTAGGAGATGACTGATGACAAGGAGATCGTGCATCAAATCCATGAATACCATAAGCTATTAGAGAGTATTAAAAACAATAAGATCAATCTGCAAGATGAGTTTATAAGTAAACTTTTAATTGAAAATTTGCCTAACTCGTCGAATGATTATAAGCAGCCTTTGAAATACAAGGAGTAATTTTAAAAATTACGATAAAATCCTTTTAAAATTCAATTATCTGGTTAAATTGTTTTTTTTTTCGCAAAAAAAATCACAGAAAACCCAATTGATAAGTTTGTTTAAAAATTGAAATAATTTTTAAAATTACTTAATGAGTGTATTAAATATAAATAAAATTATTTACAAAATTAAATTTAATGTTTTCACTTTCAAATTATAAATTCTTAAATTTGTGAAATTAGTTATAACTAAATGAAATTCTAATAAAATAACTTAAATTTACAAATTCTTTCAATGTCATTATATCTATATTTGATTTAAGAATAAAAAGTTCTAATTTTATCACCTTTATTTTCTAAAATGCTTTTATTCCTTTATTGTAGAAAAATTTATTTGAAATAAATTTTATAAAATATCAATTTAAATTATACATATAAAATTAATTGCAAATAAATTCTACTTAAATCTTTTAGAAGTGTAAAAAATATATTGGTGAAATTGAAATAAATCTTATTGTACTTCCAAAAGAATTTATGATAAAATTCATTTGCAAATAAATTTCTAATAGAATTTATTTTAGGACATCCTAAGAAACTATGGCCTGGATTCGATGAAGTTCGTGATGTCTTCAAGCGAGGTTGATAACCACATTTGTAAAAGTTTATATTCATGATGTAGACTACTCCACTTCCTTCACCGCCATTAGATGTTTCAGATTGCATTTTCGAAGTTCTGAATCACCTATGCTCTCAATTTTCTTCTTGCTTTGAGCAGCCTTCGCATTTATCCTTTGGCAGCATCATGTTTTCATTCCTTTTTTTTTTTAATTTAAGAATTCACGTCAAATAGCTATATATTTAGCTCATTAAAAGCAAAATGATGATGTTTTGTTCTTTTTTTTTTTTTTTTTGATCTTAATTAAAATGACAATGTTTTGATCTCCTCACCCCATCAATACTGTTTTTGACATGTCAACAATTACACATGCCAATTGAAAATTGGATAGATTAGAAACAAGTTAAAAAATTAATTGTCTAAATTGATATATTTTAAAGGCTTATTTATAAAAAAAATCCAAACGTTTACAGTTTTTTGCAATTTAATCTCAACCTTTTAATTTTTGCAATTATGTTCTAATTTTTAATTTTTTTTGCAATATTAACACATTAATGAATTTGGTCAAATAAATTAATTCATTAATATTTTGCAATAAGGCTTATTGGGGTCCACTCTTTGTGTTGATGACATTACACTTCATTGCCCACTCAAAATTTTTTAAAATAATTTTAACCAAATTCATTAATGTTTTAACATTGCAAAAAAATTTGAAAATTGGGATATAATTGCAAAAATTAAAAGGTTGGGATTAAATTGCAAAAAGCTGTAAACGTTTGGATTTTTTCACAAATAAGCCTATTTTAAATGATAGAATTATTTAGAAAATTAGCCTATAATTGAGGATAAATGAAATCATTTTCCCAAAAAAATAAGTTTCCTTCTTTTTCTAATGTTATAATGGATGATTCCTTCATGTGCCTTTTATAATAGTTTTATTATTTTGTTTTATTTTTTGGCTAAAGTGGCAATTAGCCCCTAAAACTATCATCCAAGGTGCAATTAACCCCAAAATTATTTTTTTTTTTTGGCTATTTAATACAAACAAATCATAAATTTGGTAACTCACCCCAAATTTAGGAGAGTGAACAACACCCACCTCTTAGAGCAAGTGAAATCACTAAAATGTTTTTTTTTTTTTTATGAAAAATCACTAAAATGTATTAAAAACTAATAAAAAGGTATGTTTTCCTTTTCGTTTTTTTTCCTCTTCCCACCTCTCTTGAAAAAATTAGATTTACCACACCATCCACCACCGGCATTTCCATCTCCATCACTTACCGCCAATACCACTGTCGGCACTACTGACTACTACCACCACCATTAACACTAACTACCCACTAAAACCACCATTAATATCACTCCCCGCCAGAACCACCGTCAACATTTTCCACCGCCGACATAAGCCAACACCACCATTATTAATACCAAAAACCAACACCATCAAACCATGATTATCATCAACTGCCAATAAATTTACCATCACCTTACAATACCAATTGATTATGAAAGAAAAAGAAGAAGAAGAAGCATGAAACATCAAGTTTTGTCACCCATTAAAAACTATTATTACCAAATTTACCTCCACCACATAAACCCAATTGAATTTGAAAGAAGAAGAAGAAGCAATAGCAGAAAGCACGGGTTTTGCTACCCATCTAAATTAAAAAAAGAAGATTATTACCCAACAACAAACCACGTTTAACAATATATAATTGGGTCAAATTAACACCACCACAACCACATCAACAACAACAATATGAAAAATCAAAAACATCAACAACAAAAATTAATAGATCCTAAAAAAGAATTGAAAAGGCAATAATGAAGCTACATATCTTGAAGAAGAAGGTGGCAGTAGTAGATTGTTTGTGGTAGTTAGGTGGAGGCATAGGTTGAGCCAGCAATGGTGGAGATGATGGATGGAAACTACAATCAGAAGGTAGGTGGAGACAACGATGGAGAGGTGGGAGGCTAAATGTGAGAGGTAGCAGATGCGAGATGGAGAGTTAGGAGGCGATAGGCGAGATGGAAACAATGATGGAGAGGAGATAATGTCGTAAAATTTTGTTGATTACCGGTCACTTTTTTTAAAAAAAACTAAAGAAGAAATTCATTAATGAATATCAGAAATTAACAAAGTAGCAATAGACGGTGATGGTTCATCCAACCAATCCACCAAGCCTGACGTATTTACTGAGCTCCTAGTAAGCATATGAGCAACAGTATTGGCAGATCTGTAAACAAAACAAAGCTTAAATTTATGGAAGCTGAAAAGTAATTCTTGACAATTAGCTATTACAAGACCTAAACTATAAGGGGTTGCAATTACGGATGCTATCTACTACAGCCTTCGCATTAGATTCCAAGATAAACCTGTCCAGACTTTGAGCCTTCAACCAGCTAAGGGCTTCCTTTATACCTAAAGCCTCTACTTCTTTTGCTGATAAAATGCCATAACAGCTCTTGTGGAAAGCACCTCGAAAGCCACCATCATGATCTCTAATAATGCATCCAACTCCCAATTTACCTACTTGAGAAAAAAGGGCAGCATCAACGTTTATTTTCAGCCATCCATCCGGAGGTTTCGACCACTTCATACCTCCATCTAACCTGCTGATAAATTCAGATTCGTATCCTTTTCTATAAGTTTGAGCTAACTGCCACTGGGTCAAGTAACCACCAGCTGCATTGAGGATAGACCTGGTGGATCTCGATTTCCTGTGCCACAGTACACCATTTCGAGATTGCCAAATCTGCCAAGCTATCATTGCCATCAAAGCATTTTCTTCTATGAGACATAGTTATTGACTTATTATTTTATGCAATGAAATTGGTATTTAAAATTTGCACTTGTCTTTACTGTATTGTATGTTGCTTCGCAAAAGATGTTTGCTTTGTTTATATTGTTCCTTTTTGTATAGGTTTAATACATCTGTAGACACCTGAACTTGCCACGATTTGTCATTTTGCCACCTGAACTTTCAAATTTGCCACATAGACACCTGAACTTGCCTATAACGTCATTTTTAAACACCTCCCTACAGATGTGGCAACTCGCGTGGGATCAATCAATGTGGAGCGCGTCAATAAAAAATAACAAGCCCATCTTCTGCCTCTTGTTATATGGCTTCTTCCTCTTAATCTTCCTTCTTCATGCCCCATTTTTTTTCCACAAAAGATTCCTTCTTACGCTTTTTTTTTTTACAAAAGCTTTGTGCTAGATCTTTTTCTTTTCATTAGAAAATCCCAAATCAATAAATGGCATTACAATCAGAAAACGGTGGATGTAGTGTTTCAGTTGACAATCAAATAACCATTTGTTATCGTGATTGTAATGAAGCAGCTATTATGAAAATGTACAAAACATATGCAAATCCTTGAAGACGTTTCTTTGGCTACCCTCATTTTGGTGTAAGTTCCCTAATCATGATCTTCATTTAAAAAATTAGGGTTTAGTTAAGAATATATATACATATGCAATTGACAGGTTCCAGGTGGAAAAAACCTTCGGCATGATCTAACAAGTGAAGTAACAGTCTCAAAATGCCGTTGTCTCAACCTCCATTCTTCTGGACCAGCATTCCTCTAACCAAAATCAAATTTATTTAGTCTATAAAATATGAAAACAAGATACTACACTATTACTAGTTTGATCAATCTATAAGCATGATTACAATGCACAATTGAGTAAAGTTACTGACCTGGAGAAATGGGTATAAATTAAAGTATCATATAGAGTCCGCCATTGAATTTTGAGAGAATGCAACTTCTTTCTATACTTATTAAGCACTCTCACTAACAAACTTCCCCATCTAACCTAATCCACCATAATTAATTAAAAAAAACAAAAATTTAAAAACAAATAAAACCATAAATCATATTAAAAAAAAGGTGAAATCACAATTGATTTTAAAAAAAAAACTTGGGCATAAAGCTTATTCTGAGAAATATTAAACAACTGAGTTCCAATTTCAACAACTTGAACTACATCTTCTAAAGCTACTTCACTTTTAGCCTTTATAAACCTGCAAAAAACAAAAATCCCCAAATTAAACAACACAAACATAAAATTAAGAACCTCAATTTTTTTAAAAAAAATCAAAGACACTTAGCAGTTCAATAACAGAAATCCATTTGAGAGTAGCGTAAACAGATTCAGGATTATCAGGCTTATAAGATGACTTGACGGAGTTAATGACTCGAGTGAAGGATTCTCTTTCTTTGACCGTCTCCTCCGCCACGAGCGATGGTAGCCAAGCATTGTAGAGATGCATTATTAAACTTTTTTTTCTTTTTTTGTATAAAATGAATTTAGAAGAAGAAGAATTGAAGGTGGTGGTGGAGTTAATTGAGGGTGAGTAGTGAATAGTTTAAATGAAAAGGAAGGGATTTTATTTTACTAGTTTTTTTTGGTTGTAAATAGTAAAAAAAAATTTCAATTTCTCTTTTTTGCCCTTATTTACACGTGTAGTCTATGTGTCAGCTAACTCAGCGAGCGCAATATACACGGGCTGTAGTTATTGGCTACATCTGCAGGGAGGTGTTTAAATATAAGGTTATAGGCAAGTTCAGGTGTCTATGTGGCAAACTTGAAAGTTCACGTGGCAAAATGACAAATCGTGGCAAGTTCAAGTGTCTACAGATGTATTAAGCCCTTTTTGATGCGGGGCGTTTTTGGGCCTATGCAAACCATAAAATAGTTGGGCCGGAGAATGATGATTTCGACTGTATTTATTTAATTTGAATGTCTTTTAAGATAATTAGTTAATTAGAGATAATTATATATTTATCTAATTAGAGATAATTATATATTTATCTAGAATTTTTATTTTAGTTTTATAGATTAATTAGGAATAATTATCTAGAGTTTTATTTTATCATTATCCTAGTTTTCTAGTTTAATTAGGATTCTA
>CATIWO010493705.1:0-11939 GCA_949673435.1 Macaranga tanarius
TTTATGTTATATTGCATCTTTGGTATCTTACAATCTTATGTATTTTTCAAATTGTTAGAAACTTGTTAAGAATAGATTGCTTTTAAAAATAAATTAGTTGAACAACTTGTTTTTTCTAATTTGATACCATGTTATGTTACCTTCCTTGAATTGCCTTGTCAATTTTAGAGAAAAAGAGAACACTGGTCCTGACCTATTGGCTATTGCCCATGTGTTGAATTGGTAGAGCTTTAGACTAGTTGACTAGGGAGTGAAGTGTGCTAGAAATATGGTGGTCCATGGAAACTGTCCACCAAAGAGACGGTGGTTCCTTTGCCACTATTTCTCTCAGGAAAAAAACAGTATCTACAACTTATTTGAGTATCCAATTAATACAATATTTCAAATTTTTTTCTTCTTTAATTTCATCCATATCTTCACATCTAAACAAAAATCATATATATAATATATGTGTGTGTGTGATATGGATAATTGATGAGTGGGGACATAAGAGAAAAGAAATGTTTCAACTATGGCTATGCCTCTCCTATTTCCTGTTTGCAGATCACATTTAATTTTATCATGGCAAGTCATTTTCCAATCGGCTTTTCTTTGAACATAATCAAAGCTGATTTTGAACTCATTGCCTCTTCATTGTTGTTGTTGTTTTTTTATTTGTATATCAAACATCTATCAT
This sequence comes from Macaranga tanarius, assembly GCA_949673435.1. Classification (NCBI taxonomy): domain Eukaryota; kingdom Viridiplantae; phylum Streptophyta; class Magnoliopsida; order Malpighiales; family Euphorbiaceae; genus Macaranga; species Macaranga tanarius. The sequence continues at coordinate 677 of CATIWO010493705.1, forward strand.
GTATATGTATCTTCTTCATCTTTTGAACCCTAATTTAATTAGGTTTCTTCTTCTCTCCTCCATATAATAATCATGATTCCGCTGCAAGAAGATAAAGCTCGCTATCATTATCAGTATCATCATCATATAAGTTGCATTGGGTCAACACCAAAATAAGAATGAATAGAGATAGATTTTTTGACTTTTTAGTTAGAGAGTACAATTAGCTTTTGCACCAATGCCATCATGAGTTCAATGAGTCTTTGCTTGCCACTTCTCTAAGTTTGCAACCTTTCATTGTATTATCATTAATGAGAAACCTTAAAAAGGGATTTATGTTCACACTTTATGGCAGATACAAGTAAGCTATTATTGTTGATGTATTGTTATTATTCCCCTTATTAAATACTACTAATTATCATTAGCTTACCTCTCTAAACTCTTAATTATTATTATTTAAATTTTAAAAAGTCCAATTGTGGGCCATCGACACGTCAAAGTGTCGTGGGTGGAAGCCAGAGTAACTCGATCAGCAGATGTTCTTGTTGAAAAGTCCAAAATGCCCTTACATGTAGCAATCATTTGAAGGAGTCGTAGAACCTTACTACCACATAAAGAGGACAAAAAGTGAAATTACCCTTTTAAGCAAAAGGGCTTTTTTTGTTTTGGTAATTTCACCATACAGCTGAACCTAGGCTCTTGAAATGCATCCGGTTTTAGCTTCGTCAGTAGCGATACCATCAGGCGCAATGGAGAGGGTAGGATCAATTGGACACCTTTCGTGACGTGAGGGAAGGGTGTAAGCGCATGAGGACTTGAAGGACCATTTGTCAGCATATCAGTATAGTACTGTAACGTACTTACCTACATATACAGACAATTGGCAATACTGTTTATTATCTCTAAAATGCCCTTCACATGCATCCTTTTTCACACAAATTGCCACTCCCTTTGCTTGCACACGAAGATATAGTTTCACAAAAACACTTTTGACTACTCATAAAAAAAAGCACATCTTTTTTTACCTTTGATTTAAATATTAATTAATTTAATTTTTTTCTAAATTTAATATTTTTACTATACATCAACACTTATATATGATAACTCATACTAATAATTAAAAATATTAGTAATTAATTATCTTATTTTTCAGAAGAATAAAATTGCATGCAACACACTTAGACGTTTATTTTAATTATCAAAATTTTAAATTTTGTGTATAGAAATATAGCTATTGAATTCGATTATATCAATACTAATTACCAAAATAATTATTTTTTATTCATCTTATTCTACACATATAAGCTTAGGTGGTGTTTGATAAAATTAAAAATTAAATGTTGGATGCTCAATATAATAAATATTGAATTTTTTAAATACTGAATTAAATAAATCTATATGATAATTATAAATGTTGAAAATCATAAAAGTGATTAATTTTATCTATTTAATCTTGTGATATTGATAAGTGAGTAATAATTTTTAAATAATAAGGACAAAATTGTTAATCTAATAAAAAAAATTTTAAAACTTAATAACTTAATATGTTCGATAGATATTTTAAGTTAAAAGTTTTAACTTATTATTTTAAGTATTTTTTAACTTAATTAAATAATTTAAATTGGACCCATTTTAGATTATCAAACTAATTTAAAATAATTAAATAATAAATATATTAATTTTTAGCATTAAATAATGTTAGCTTAGTTCACACAACGAAGCTCTAATAATCTGCGTAGCAAGTGCTAACAAGTGACGTAATTAATAATATTGGTTTTAGAATGAATTTACGATAGAGCCCAACATGTACAAAACCGTAAAAATTGTCGTGCTCGGTGGATATGGGTAAAGAGGGAACTTTCAGATTATTTAACGCAATAATAATAATAATAATAATAATAATAATGTCTCCGAATAATACATCAACACAATATTCAGTTTTTTTTTATATTATTTTTTTCTCATTATTTGCAGGTTCTGTTCTGGTTAAAAACCCCAAACTATCCTGCCTTTTCAGGGGTAAACCATAGCCAAATGATGGGCATAATTGTCTTTCTATAAACACTGATTCAAAAAGTACAAAAAAATTCAGAAGGTTAAAACATAAAATAATAAATTTTTTTGGTTTCACTTTGCTAAACGACAAGCACCGCCTCGTCCGATTTCTTCCGACAAATGTCAGCAAGTATCATACAATGACACGTGTAGGGTGAGATTTGATTAAGCAGCCATGAGAAGTGAAGCTCTCTAGTCTCTTCTCTTTCCGTGCACTTGCAGTCATATAAATAATCCCTTAAACCTTAACCATGGTTAATAAATTAATTCACTTGCCGCCACTTTAAACTCTCTTTTATTATTATTATTATTTTTTTAAATTTACTTTCTCCTCTTTGTTCAAACTTCAAAATTATCTCCTCTCTCTCTCTGTCTCGCTTCTTTCAATTTTTTATCCCTTTCTCCACGGAGATGATGAGTATGAACTGAATCAGCCGCCTTTTGGGACTCTGAAGCTAGCTGCTCCGGTCGCCGAGTCACCGACTGAGTTGAATCGGTGCTTGCTTTCATTTCCATGAAATTTATTATTACAAAGTTAAAACTAGCTTCTTTTCTTGTTTTCTTTTTTTCTTCTTCAATCTAGCTAGAGAGGAAGCCATCACCTTTTTTTTCTATAATTCATTCGTCCAAAATTTGTTTGGAGTAGCTAAATTTTGTTGGGTTTTTCGCCATTTCTCTTGGTAGTTGAGCTTTTGAATCGAAACCCTAAAACTTTTTTTTTTCTTTTTATCTCTTCTTTGAAAGCTTAAATACGTAGAGATATATAGCTGGAAGGTTGTGGAAACCTCGAAGTTTAGTTTTAAAGAAAGATTGTCTTAGAAAGAAACAGTACAATGGAGGTCGAGAATTGCTCACAAATGACACTTTCAGCTACTGCTTCCGGAGAAGAAGGCACGAGTACTGCTGTATCTTCTTTCGGTAATCAACCAGGGCCACTTTCATTGCCGCCACCAAAGAAAAAGAGAAACCTTCCTGGAATGCCTGGTAAAAAAAAAAAATCTCAAAGACTCCTTTTTTTTTTTTTTTTACTTTTACCTTGTATATTAACAATCTTGTATTTTGTCTTTTGTTTCAGATCCAGATGCTGAAGTAATTGCTTTATCACCAAAGGCACTATTAGCTACAAACAGGTTTGTGTGTGAGATCTGCAACAAAGGTTTCCAACGTGACCAGAACCTCCAGCTTCACCGCCGTGGACATAACTTACCGTGGAAACTTAAGCAGCGAACTAATAAAGAGCCGCGCAAGAGAGTCTACGTATGCCCAGAAACGTCTTGTGTTCATCATAATCCAGCTAGAGCTCTAGGTGACTTAACTGGCATCAAGAAACACTTTTGCAGGAAGCATGGAGAAAAGAAGTGGAAGTGCGAAAGGTGCTCGAAGAAATATGCAGTACAATCCGATTGGAAAGCTCACATGAAGACTTGTGGCACTAGAGAGTATAGATGCGATTGTGGGACTTTGTTCTCCAGGTTCTTGATTAATCTTTTCTCATTTCTTGATTCTGGCCATAAATGTCATTATCATTATTATTCTTCTTTCTGAGTCTTTCTTGTTAGCTGGTTACTAATTGGTACCTTTGTTTTCTTTGGGTTTTAATGATTAGGAGGGATAGCTTTATAACGCACAGGGCGTTTTGTGATGCGTTAGCGGAGGAGAGTGCGAGAGCACAAACCCTAACTATTGTGGGTAAGGAAGGGAGCAACAATACGACTATGAAAAGTGTGGTTGCTGTTGCTTCACCACCGCCTCCACCTCTTACACCTTCTACCACTGTGGTTTCGCCTGGTCTGTCAGCTCAAAGCTCAGGTACTTAAAATGTAGTTTGGTAGAGTAATATTGTATTATATTCTAGTTTTTTAATATATACGTTGCGTAGCTAGTTAGTTGTTGTAAGTGTAGGTCAAAACAAAGATTTGAAAGGTTGTATCATGGCTTATATATAATACTGAATTTGGTATTTTGTTAAGTGATTTTGTCTTCTTTTGATGTCGTTCTCGCGAGGCTCATATTTACAGAGAATAATAACCCAACAAATGCGTTAGGTGGTTGTATATTTTTTTTTTTGTTCTGGGTTATTCACGAGCACAAGTTGCACAAGACAAGGTGAAAAAGCTCAAAGATCAAAAAGCTGGTAAAGGAGATTGGGAATTTGAGATATGAGACAAAGGACGCCATTATTGCTTTCTTGCTTTTACTTCTATAAAGCTTTTTTTGCGTTGGAGCTGTTAACTTCAATAGCATAGCACATGCATCTTTTTTTATCATTAAAAAGTACTTTTTTTTTTTACCTTCACTTTATTTATTTATTTATTTTTTTCTGGTTACAGAATTAGCAGAAAATCCAGTTAGTCTTTCGGCAGCAACTCCAGCAGCAGCAGCTACATACTTGACTGCCCCGGATACGAGCACCAACAACTCTACCAGCGCAACAACCAGCAATGTATTTGCCAGTGTGTTCGCATCCTCAACAGCCGCAGCAATCTCACAAGCAGCATCATCATCAGCCTCGTTCTCCAATCTTCTTTCGGCCTTCACACCCTCCGATTGCCCTGCTACAATGCCAACGCCTAGAGCTATAGAACCTCCGTCCCTTTCACTTTCCTCTTCTCTTTATCTCTCCAATAATGGCTCTTCTCTATTTCCTGACCAAGAACATCCACACTACACTCAGTCTTCCCTACCCGCAATGTCAGCTACCGCATTGCTTCAAAAAGCAGCACAAATGGGAGCAACATCATCAAACGCATCTTTTCTCCGTGGCCTGGGGTTGCCAGTATCATCTTCCAATTGTCAAGATGGCAATGGGAATAATCAGTGGGATGTGAAGCCAGATATGAATGCTGCTAGTCTTGGACATGGACTTCACTCTGGGGAGGTTATGATGGGTTCATCATCATTGTTTGGGAACAAACCGACCACACTTGATCTGCTTGGGCTGGGCATAGGTGCTGGCTCGGCCTTGCTCAATTCCTATGGTGGAACCTTCAATATTGGAGCAGCAGCCGCTGCTGCTGCAGCCGCTGCCGCTGCAGCCGGCCCATATGGAGGAGGAGGGAGTTCGGAAGAGACATGGGACGGAACTACGAAGAAAAAGCCAAAAGGGTAAGGATGGCGTTAGATGGAGAGCATTAGTACTTCACACAAGAATTTTAGTCACGGGTGAAACAATATGAGCTCTCACTCACTCACTCGCAAATATTTATATGTATATAAAATATCTTTTGCTTTGCGGTTTTTTTTTTCAGAACATTTTTGTCCTTGAATACGAAATGCCAAGAGAATTGTTCATAGAGTAGTAGTTTTTGAAAGCTAAGCGCAGTACTAAATATATATATATTTACATGTATCTCTTTGTAGTTTTTTTCTCATATACATAGATAAATTTTTACATTTTGATCATCTTCTTAAAATATGAGAAGCCTCATATGGGATGCAGGAGCGTGCATGCTAGCATGTGTTTACCTCTTTTTTTTTAGAATAAAAACATTAATTGCCCCATCCGGCTGGATGGAGTGGGCCACACCGAGTGTGGGTCACCCTGCCTTTGTGTGGGTATTTTTTCGGCTAAAGTGGCAATTCGCCTCCTGAACTATCACCCAAGGCGCAATTAACTCCAAAACCAACTTTTTTAACTATTTGACCCAAAAAGATCCAAATTTGGGCAATTCACCCCAATTTCTGTCAAAAAAAAAGGAGTGTGAGCAGCACTCTCCTTATTTACTTAAATAAATAATTTTTTATTTATAAAAATAAATATTTTTAAATAATAAAAATTTTAATTATATATAATCACTTTCTCATCTCTTTTTTGTTTCCATCTGGTTCATTTTTTTATTTTTTATTTTTATTTTTTATTTTTTACCGATGTTAAAACACCACCACCACTACTACAACCACCATCTCCGTTGCTGATCTAGCCACATCCACCAACTTACCCGTAATTTTCTCAATCATTTTTTTCTTACTGTTCATCTTCCTCTTCTTTTCTTTTCATTGATGATAAAACAACACCACCACCATTGCTGCCACTATCACCACCGCTACCTCCATCACTGATCCAGTCACATCCACCACCTTACCTACAGCCTTAATCAATTTGATTAAACAATTTAGGTACTTATCAATTTGATTAAACAATTTAGGTACTTAAAGCAGCGGTGGCGATAGTTTAAGTAATTTGATTAATGCCTCTAACACTCGTCTTCCATCATTTCTCACACTCGTCTTATAATAAATTTGATTGAAAAGAAAAGTTTGACAGTGGAGCAAGTCTTCAATTGAGGTAGGAATTGGTGGTTCTTTCTAATGGGTACTCTTCTGAAATGGGTCTCTGAAAATAATTTCAAGAATAAGTAATTTTTTATTTTTGATCTGCATGATTTGGGTATGTTTGATAGTGGAGCAGTATTCTTAGTTTTTGACTTGCTAATGACTCAAAAAATTTTATGGTGAAAAAAATTGATTTCTATTAGTTTATTGATTTTATGTATTATTTATTTTATTAATTTTGCATATTGTTGTTTTTGATTTTGTTGGAGGGGTTGATTTTAATTTTATTGATGTTGATGGTAGTATATGAGTGGTAGTGTGTGGTGGTGTTGTGAATGATGATGGCTTTTATTAATTGGTGCTTGTGGTGGTGATGGTAAGTAGTGATGATGGTACAGGGCCTGTAGGCGGTGATGGTGTTGAATGGTGTCAACTGGTGGTGTTGAGTGACGATGGTGATGGTGATTAAGTGCAGGTGGTATGGTGATTAGTGCAGGTAACGATCGTAATTGATGATGGTGTAAATGTTGTTGTTGTTGAGTGGTGCCGACGGAAGTGTTGTTATGCCAGTGGTGATGGGTAATTTGATGATGGTGCTGGTGGTGGCTGTGTTAGCAGGTGATGGGTGAGTTATGGTTGACAGAGAATGGAGGGGAGAAAAAAAAAAAAGAAAAAAATATATATTTTTTTTTATTTTTAATACATTTCACTTACTTTAGGAAGCAAGTGTTGTTCACTCTCTTACACTTGGGGTGAATTGCCCAAATTTGGATCTTTTTGGGTCAAATAGTCCAAAAAGTTGGTTTTAAAGTTAATTGCGCCTTGGGTGATAGTTCAGGGGGCGAATTGCCACTTTAGCCGTATTTTTTCCATGTGTATTTAATATTGGATATACAGGTAGAAAAACAGGGTTTAATCATTTCTCCCGCTCTTCCAGTAGTCCTCATGCTTTAAATGATTAAAAAATATAACCACAGGATTCAGAGAATGGGCATTGAATTGTGAGGGTCCCAAACAATGTTTAATGTGATGAAAGTGATAGATGAGGAGGGTGTCTTAATTGTAAGGAAAAAAAAAGTAATGGTCAAAATGGGGGGTCCGGTAGTCAAATATAGTAACTGAGTTGAGTGTGGGTTGTGAGAGTGAGTGAAAAAGAGGGAAAATTTTTGACGGTCAAATTGGCTTGCTGCGTGTATTCAATAGGGTGAGTTGGCAACTGTCCTCTTCGTGTGGGTCTGTCTCATTATGGTAGATGGGGGTATTTTCTTAATTTTCTGCTGCTACATGGGAATAGCTAGCTAGCTGCCTGCTGCTGCTCATGCCAGCCTTCAGCTTAATTATGGTCTTTGAATTCAGAATTGAATGGCTGATGTAGTTAAGATTTGAGAATATTTTGAAAGAGAAATTGTTGATTGGATAATTTTCAACGTTTTATGTGTTATTAGAAAAATAACTTGCTTATTTAACATTTATTTATTAATCTAAAAATACAATATGATTTTGTTTTTTTTATTTATATGAAAGTCGAATAATCTAATATGATTCAAGTTAGATAAAAATTAATTTTACAAATCAATCGTAGCAGCATAGTTAAAATTTAACATCTTGTATAATTAGTTGTAAGTAGGATGATACATAAAGACCTTTAATTAATCATATGATTATCATAGAAAGTAAAGTATAAGCTTAGCAGCCGCTTCCAATTATTGTAATTTGAATAAGGTTGGAAGACTTTTGAGATACAATACAACGATTCAACCTTTTTTTCTGAATCAGAGACTCTTTACTGCTTGAAAATGTCTCATTTAAATTGTACGATAAAGTTGGCCATTTTTGCATTTGTCAAAGTTTTTTGGCATTTCTTTCAAACAATGCCGGTGCGGTGTCCGTTTGTTTTTATGAAAACTAGTTACTTTTACATCATATCATATTATGTATTAAGCCAAAACATGCCACTCTAGTATTTTTTTTTTTTTTTTAACAGTTGCCACTCTAGTCTATTTAGTTATTAATGTTTGATGATCTCAGTACTTTATGATAATAAAATTGCAACTGTCATTTTCTTTAGGAACAAATCACATTTTTTTCATGTATTTTCTTTTTTTTTTTTTTAAATTTATCTCTTCCACTTTTATTTTTATACATTAAATCCCTGCACTTTTATTTTTATTAAAATTAAGTCTTTCAGTTAACTGAAATTTGACGGAGTTAAAGTAAAATATCTTATTTAATCCCTGTAATTTTAAATATATTTAATAAATTTGCATACTTTATTTTTTATTTAATTAATGTTTAATATTTTTAAGTAATTTTTAATTATTTTTATATTTTATTACAACAAATAATTTTAGTTAATTATTAATATTTATATATTTAGTTAATAAACTTATAATTTAATTAATTTATACTTGTAACTGAAAATTTTATAATTGATGTAAATTTTTAAAATTATTTGTCTCTATAATTACATATCAAAATTTCATATTTTAATAACTAATTTATTTTATAAATTAAAATTTATTTAATTAAATTAAGTGATACTTTTATTTAAAATAATATTTTTATTAACCATAATTTGACACTATTATATATTTTATTACTTTTTTAAATGAATTTTTTGATCAATGACTTTTTTCTATTTTCTATAAAAAAAAATTTGCACCTAAAAAAGTAATTAATCTTTAAGAAATAAAAATTATTCTATGGATATAATTTTTTAAAAATCTAATTTAGTTATTTTGTTTAAAATATATAAAATACAGTGTATTTAAAATTGTTAGAGTAAAAAAATTCCATCTTTCAATAATTTTTTTATTTAAAATGAAATTATTAATAAAATTTATAAAGCAATACTATATAAAATAGTGTCAAATTATTCTTCATAAAAAATTATTCTAAAAATTAATTAAATATTATGAAATTTAGTTTTAAGTATTTCCAAGTAAAATTAAATGATAAACTATTAAATTTCTAACTAATAAAAAAAATTTTACATAGAAGAAATAATAGATCTTTAAGAAACAAAAATTATACTATTATTATAATTTTTTTTTAAAAAGTCTAATTTAGTTATTTTATTTATAAAATATAGTATACTTAAAATTGTTAGACCGGAAATAACCACACTTTTTTTAATAATTTAATATTAAAAATTTAAGTTATAATAAAATTTTTAAAAAATTATAAAATATATAATAGTGTCAAATTATGGTTAATAAAATTTAAAAAAGATTTTTTACTTTTTTGGGTGCAAAATTTTTTTATAGAAAATAGAAAAAACTCATTGATAAAAAAAACTTATTTAAAAAGTAATAAAATATATAATAGTATCAAACTATGGTTAATAAAAATATCATTTTAAATAGAAGTATCACTTGATTTAATTAAACAAAAATTTTAATTTATAAAATATATTAGTTTTTTAAAATATGAAATTTTAATATGTAATTATAGAGACAAACAATTTTAAAAATTTCATATCAATTATAAATATTTTAGTTACAAGTATAAATTATAAGTTTATTAAGTAAATATATAAATATTAATAATTAACTAAAATTATTTATTGTAACAAAATATAAAAATAATTAAAAATTACTTAAATATATTAAAGATTAATTAAATAAAAAAATAAAGTATGCGAATTTATTAGACATATTTAAAAATTAGAAGGACTAAATCATATATTTTACTTTAACACCGTCAACCTCTAGTTAATGGAAGAACTTAATTTTAACGAAAATAAAAGTATAGGAATTTAATGTATATAAATAAAAGTGCAAAGGGATAAATCTTAAAATAATAAAAGTCCAGAAAAAATATGGTTTATTCCTAAAATATACACACTTAATTAGTTGCTGGTCTCGCTAACTAAATTTCCGGATTTGCCAATTGTCAACAGGTTATTGCCTCGTTGGTGCTCCTGGATCTCTACATTCACACACCTCAATCTAAACTATACTTGCAAAATAATAATAATAAATAAAGGGTTATTCTACCATGTAAATATTTACATCCATACAAATAAAACTATTAGCCATTAGATTGGTTATCATTTAATTATAACTGTTGATGTAAAAAACCTGTTACCGAATAAATAAATAACATTATCGGCATGTTAAATTTAAATCATTGTTTCATTCCTTTGCCTTCTCCACAAACACAAATCCAAACACTTAAAAGTCCAGTTATGAGGAACTCATTGGGTAATTGGATAGCTGAGTTCTCATCAAATTTGGGCTCTTGTTCAATTACGACAACAGAATTATAAGATATTTTTGAGGGACTCTCACTAGCTTGGATCTTGGGTTCAGGAAAGTGAAGTTGGAAGCCGACAGTGCGAGTGCTATTCCTCTAATTAATCGATAAATAAAATAAAAACTCTTCTTTTCTCTTATATCTCGTATATTTTTGCATTGCTTTGCTTTGCTTCATCAATCAAAATTCAAATTAAAAAAGGTTCTTATTTTTTAAAGCTAAGAATGGATCTCAATGGTCCCCACTAGATGGGTACTACTAGGGCTGAGCACGAGACAGAGAAAAAACCGAACCGAACCGAAAATCCGAACCAATAGACAAAAAAACCGTACCGAACCGATTACTTTTAACCCCGAACCGAATTGAACCGAACCGTTTGACTAATCTGGTACGGTACTGGAGATTTGTAAAAAACCGTACTGAAACCGACCCGGAAACCGTACCGAACCGAAAACCGAATATAGTACCGGATATTATATGAATAAATAATATATAGATATTAATATTTATTATTGAACTTAATTTTATAGTTTATATATATATATATATATATATATATAATTAAAATTATTAATTTCATTATTATTACTATTATAACAACTATTTAAATTACTTAAAATAAAATATTATTCACAACTAATTCAATATTAAAATAAAAAATAAATTATAAATATAATAAAAATTTATATATTTATAATAG
>CATIWO010493707.1:0-19394 GCA_949673435.1 Macaranga tanarius
TAAAATGTTTTGAAGATCATGGGTTCTATTGTTTAAATTATTTGAGGTTGGATTTAAAAGATTTCCTTATTGTTATCGTTTTTAAAATAATGTTTTTTATCCACTCACTGGGTAATTTCCTTTTGAAATTACTCACACTCGCTTTGTTTTAAAATTTTCAGTATAGGTGTTGGATACATGTTTAGTCAGCAGCGAGCGATGGTAGTGCCGCGGACCACGACAAATAAGAAGATTGATAAGATGAAGATATAATTGGGGATAATACTATAATGTATCTAATCATATGTATTTAGAGATGCAAACATTTAAAATAGTTTTAAAGCTTTGTATTTACTTATTGTAATAATATTGATAAGCAATCCCTTATTATCATTAAGTCTTTAAGTATATATGTAATTAATATTAGTGGTAGTGAGGACTGAGGACGTGACAATATTTGTTTACATCTCATACAACAGGGGTGTAAAATGAAATTTTTAGGATCAATTTGACCTTTATTACAAAGTTTAGGAGATAAATTGATAAAAAATATCAAAAAAAGACAATTTAAACTTTTTCAAAAAATTTAAAGCTCAAATCCAACTTTACTCCGAATTATTACGAAACAACTACCAGTACACTTTGGACTATTTGCGCTTCGTGATCTTTAGGTATGCATTTTTTAAATTTCATATGTCTAAGATAAACATTTTTAAAAATTGAAGCACAGCATATATTCTAATTAATATTATAAATTTAAATAAATTTCATAAAAATTAATTTATATAAAAATATTTTTATTACCTACTCTATGTTACAATAATAATTAACTTTGACAACTCCTAAATAATCTCTTTCCTCTTTTCTCTCTCAACAACTTCTCTATTTTCTCTCTTCGTTTTCTCGGTGTACATCAATGGTGTTTTGGATAGATCTTGGCCATTTTTTGACTAAAATTCACCCAAACACCTTAATTTTTTTACTTTAAACTAAATATTAGTTAAGGGTTGAGATTAGTTTCAACTAAGTGAGGGTTTATCCCTCTTAAATAATTTTTTGTTAGTAGTTTTAGTTTTTATTGCTAAAGTCCTCATATCTAGTCAATGGAACTACGGGTTGATATATCTTGACGGTGAATAAGTTAAGAATGGTGGATGATTGAAGAATATAGTATAATTCTGCTCCGATCGGCTCTTTCGTCGCATCAGTATGATGTCCCAGACCAAGAAGGTTTTCTTCATGTATCCCCACAAACGATATTTTAGTTGTTTTCCTTGTATTTTTATTTTACATTTTTTAGGGAGAAATATTCTTTGTTTATGTTTAATGTTATTTTCAGTATTTTTATACTTAAATTTGTAACTCTTTATTTGGTGAAATGAAATACCACCAAATTTGATTAAAAAAATAAAATAATTAACTTTAGTAGAACTGTCTTTATATTTAAAACTTAAATTAGAACATAAATGGAGTAGAGAAATTTTGTTGGGGCAATTAATGGAGGCAAGTGCCACTCCAATTGGCCCCATATGTCCCAAATACATGCATTCCTGCGTTGTATTGAAGGATTAGTTTATAGTTCATACAATTAAAATTCAAAAGCCAATGAATAAAAAATTTGAAATGAAACATATATAGCAAACCTAATGGTCATATATATGAGTTTGACTAGTGATAGACTGATAATATCCTTATCTCAATCTTGTGATAAAATGATAGTTAGTTAGCATAATCAGTCATGGGTGGCAACAATTAGCAAAAGTATCATAACAAAAATCCAAGTGGGCTCGCAGCATGCTAGTTAATAAAGAGAAAAAGGCTTCAAAAGAAACGACATCATCACCATATATACATGCCTAGCTAATCCATTATTAACTACACAAAGAAGCAAAATAATACCACTTCCCTGCCTACATGTATTTACTTTTTCACCATACAGAGTTTATGCATGTTAATGTTATTATCATGAGTACCATACTTCACGAGCACTTGAATGCACCTGAAAAAATTCATTTCAAACATCTTTTTCACTGCCTTGTAAGAAATTGAGTATGTTATTGCTTTTTATGACCACTACTTGTGTGTAATGGACCCATAAGGCATATGCACCGTTAATTCTATTTATTCAACCACGTTCATTTCTTGAATGGACTTTTATATACATATATATATGGCTACACCACATACCCGGAAGGGAAAATTGGATCCCAGCAAGAATCTATCAAGATTTTGCGCATTATTTGATGATAGTTACAGAAATATCTTTTTCATACAATTTGACTCCCTCAAAATCTAACCCAGCAAATGATCTGCAGCACGAAACTAAAAAAGTGGGCTATAATAGATAGTAGCTAGCCATATAAGATGGCTAACTGATATATTTGTTCATATGTAATAATAATATCAATCGTGAGTCATGGAATTGGTGGTAGGGACTCAGTTTTGACACGAAGTCACATTGCACTACATATACATATATAGAGCTGGCAATAATGCATCTAAAAATTGAGGCATCAAATTCATCAATCAATCAATTCGAAAAGAAACTTTAATACAGATTTGTGGAAGTATTGGTGTATGGACACTATACATATATGTATATGGCTACTCATGATCTTATCCAATGAAAGAATATGCCAGTCCCATTAATTTCATGCCAGCTCCATCTGTCCTTGTCCACTTTCAAATTATACCATTTGGCGAAAACCTTAATTCCAACTATGTAACAGCTTGATGCAACCAACGCTCTATGAGAGCCCATTGCACGAATGGCTGTTGCACAAACTAGGGCTCCACTGTATCATCGCTTGAAGAATCTTAGGCCTCTCTTTGATGAGCACCCATTTGTATATTTCATGTTTTCTTCTTTTTAAGTTTACTATAAAATATTGGAAGTATTATTCTGTTCTGTTTGATAGAATCTAAGCGAATACTTCCATTTCTAAAGACAAACAAATACATTACTTTTTCTCTTCAGCTTCTTCCACAATGCATAAGCTAGCAGACATGAACACCTTCCTTTACACTCTGAACATGCTTGAACTCAACTGATTTGTGAAGTCCTCACCATAAGTTCTGGTATGTTGAAAAATAAAATGAAATTAATTTAAAGTAAAGATCTTATGATAAAAATTTAAAAGTATTTTCATGTTGAATTATTATATATATTTTTTTGTAATACATTCTTAAGATAAATTTTTTAAAAAAAAGATTCTTCCATTTACAATTACACTATATAATTTCTTTTTTAAATTTTGGGTTTTTCGGCATTCAATACTCCCATCAATTCTAACTAATTTAAAATTTGAGCATAGTTAACTCTATAAAAATATATTATATTATTTCAGTACCCATTTCTTCATGCATGAAACCAGAACTAAAAACTTTACTAAAATTCAAAAACCTTTTCACTTAGAATCCAAGCTTCTATTGACAACTACACTGCACAATTTTAGATATAATGCACTACTTATATTATTGACAATTCCATAACATATATAGTTTATTAGTATTGGATTTTCATATCTTAGTCCTACTTAGTTAATTAATTAAATAGGATGATTAATTTTACTAAAATAAACTTTAGATACGTGCTGAATTATTTGACACACACACTGATGCCAATGAAATATCCATTTACAAGGACATATATGACACGATGGATGGATCAATTGACATTCCATAACTAATCTTTATATGAAAATTTCCCCTTTCTTCAAATCGAATTAAATTTAGCACCTTCCTAGTTCCTACATAGTTTTCTTTTTCTTGGGCAAAAAAATATTTGTCCGATGTCTTTGGAAGTTTGGAAAACACTCAAGGTCCTCCTCTAGATGCACCAGTTGGTGAGTGGACCCGATCTATGGCTTTAGGTGGCACAGTTAATTTTATTTGAAAGCCATGGCAGGCAAACATCAAGTATAAGTGAATGCTAATAATTCACCAATTCCCTGTGAAAACCTACCACAACATTCAAAAGCAGCTAGGACCCAGCTCCATCAAACCATTTTCTTCAGCCAAAAGAATTTGCTTATTTTCGACCAATAAAAAGAAAAAATAAATGATTATGTTTAGATTGGAACACTCCTCATTTTTTCATGATCGATGTTACATGCTGTTTTGAAATTAATTTTCAAAAATAATGATACTTTTGATAAAATTTAAATTATATTGGTGAGATTTAAATTTTGCATCACTTTAATATAATTTTGTCCTATCATCAAATTAAAATATTGGTAAATATATTATATATAAAAAATTTGTTTAGCTTTTTACCCTTTTTATTAATAAAAAATTAAATATTAATAATACGTAATTTTTTTTGAAAATAAAATTAAAATTAATTTTATAAATCTAAGTACCGGACTGATCATTTACTAGTCTTAGTTTTTTTTATTTATTTTAATGTCATTGATAATTGATAATCCACTATCGGAAACTCATTTTGTTTTTGTTATAGACCATGATCATATATAAAATAAATCAATAGGCCTGATTCCATTTCGATAATGTAAGCTTTAGCTACCATTTAGATAACAAATCAATATATACATCTACTCTTATATTAATTTAAATTTCATTGTGAATTGTCCTCATCCCTCGAAGGGCATTGAAAGGAGACTCTATGCATCAGTATTAATATTTTTATTTTAATTAAGTCTTTTAAATTGACCAGCAGAAATGATTAAAGTAGAGTGGGTTGCACGTGTATTTGTGACTCTTGCTGGTAACCTCTGACAAAGACTCGCCTGTCAAAGAGAATTTGTGGGCACCCTCTCCTCAGAAATTAAATGTGCATCTAAAGATTTTTTTCAACAAAGGAGGTTGTTTCATAGTTTAGTATTAAAAGATATTGATAATAACCTTTTAAAACTCTATAACTAATAATATCATCAAACTGGAAAATCAATAATTATATCGAGATATACAACAAAACTAGAACAACCATTAAAAATGGTGAGAGAGCGACTAAAATGTCCAAAAATTGACAAAGCAGAAACAGAATAATTTGACTATCGGAAAAATCGAAGCAAGATCTTTAAACTGTCTGTAAATTTGTGACAATCTCGGCTATAGTCTTCAACAGGAAAATGTTAGTTGTTTGAAAGTTTTCTTGGAAGTCGATTAAGTCGCTCCAATAAAGCCCATAGTCCGGCCACCATTCAGATTCCAAGTATAAAAAGAATGAATTAAACCCTTCACAACACTAGATAAAATCTCCTCCATAACTACATAAACTACAACTACGATGAGATAAAACTTCAGATCTATGATTATTAAGTAAAAAGATAAGGTGGGAGGTGTTTGGAACTATGATTATTAAGCAAAAAGATAAGGTGAGAGGTATTTTTTGGCCAAAAAATCCCCCAAAATAAAACCCACGAGGACGAAGAAGAACAGTGACAGAGAGAGTAAAAAAGAGAAGTAGGTGAGAAATTGAATAAGTGCACCTAAAGAAATTTTTTTTTTGACATAGGTGGATTAGCCGGTGGGCATCAGATCTATGATTATTAAGCAAAAAGATAAGGTGTGAGGTTTTTTTTGGATAAAAAATCCCCCCAAAATGAAATCCACGAATACGAAGAAAAACAGTAACGAGAGAGTAAAAAAGAGAAGTATGTGAGAAGTTGAATAAGTGCACCTAAAGTTTTTTTTTTCTTTTTTTTGACATAGGTGGATTAGCCACTGGTGTCCACTTAAGGGCGGACCACAAGAAGTCAGGAAGAAGGAGGGAGAATTTGAACTCTCGACCTGTCACTAGATGTCAAATGTCCAAACCACTGGATGTCAAACGTTCAAGCCACTAAGTCATAACTAAGAAACTCGATCTTATACATGACCAAAACTCGATCTTATATATGTTAACGTCATTTGTAAATCTCTAATGCTTTTTCTTTAAACAAATTTTTTAATTAAGAGGACCATGAATATTGTACTATATATGTTGAAAACTTTTTTACTATATTTATATTTGCATGTTTATATATAATCATTACGCGTGCAATAATATATCATACGTATTATTATTTGCCTTATACTACTGGATAACATCAGAAATAGTAATGAACTTAAACTATTGCCATTATCCCAATTAATTATTCTTTTAAAAATTTTATAATTTAATTACTGAAAATAAAAACCAATAATTATGAATTAGTTAAAATCAACTGAATATCAACTTAGGAAAGAAAAAATTGGTTAATTAGGATTATGGCTAGCCTTTCTGCAAATTATGATGGTCCAGCTACAACCATATGGATACAGCGTTGGATCATGGGTGGAGACTAGCTAGGGTCAGGACTCTAATATGTCGTAACATGAATCGTTCTAAGGGAAAAGTTATATGGTCCAAATTCATGAAATGCATTAAATTTTCGAGCTGTCATTTACAAGAGTAGTACTGTACTGTGAATGGAAATGGATATAACTAGTTACTAGCTCATATCTGATGAGTTATTTAGATAGACAACGTTGCTAATGCAAATCAGACTAATTAACAAATATACACATGCCAAAAACGGTGACTAATTTTACACATTATATTATATTATACTTTATCTAATACTCCTGAATATTTTTGCCAGTTCAGTATTTAAAAAAATATAAAATTTTGTGGATGAACCATTAGGTGATCAGCTGCAAGTTGGTATAATAATTTTTTTTTAATGTATTTAAAAAAATACGAAAAATAATAAGTTGCTATAGAAGATTATCAGCTGCATGTTGGTGATCATTATACCGCTTTAAAAGGGCAATGCATTAGCATGAAATTTTTATATGAAAAAATGATTACGCCAACTGTTTAATTAAAACCGATTTCAATTAATTAACTTTTCTTTAGAAACAATCAATTAACTTTGAAATCTATATCAAATAAATAGTTCAAAAAAGCAAGGTTAATTTGACTTAAACAAAGATCCAAATCGGCCATAGTGGGCTATAAAACCTAGGGTGTATCACAATCCAAGATAAATTAAATTAAAAAAAACTATGATAGGAATCCAAGAAAAAGGTGGATGTTTTAGATATACAAATATAGGCCTCTCAAAGTATAGGACAAAGGGTGGGTATGAAAGTTTATCATATTGGTATATCGATTTCGAAGAAATTTCGAATTGGTTCCAAATTTTTCAATGATAGCATAGCAAGCTCATAATGCCCATTCCCTTTAAAAATAAAACAACTATATATATATATATATTTTTTTTAAATCATGAAAACAACTACTAATATATTATTCAACACAATACATACATTACAAGCACAAGGATACTGTAATGGAATATTTTATTTACATGAATAAAGGAGCTAAGAAAGAATAATATATTCTCACCTTTTTTATTATTTTATTTTGTAATGAATTACTGTTTGGATTAGTTTTGATTTATTTTTAGTTTTTTTATATTTATATTTCGACAAAAAGTAAAAAATCGACGCTATTAACTCTTAAAAACTGAAAAAAAAAAAAAGACGACAGCTGTTGAGGAAGATGAAATTTTTTTAAAAACTCTTTAAATCCACATTTTTAGAAAATTTATCATAAATTTTTTTTGTTCAGATAAAATTACAGAAAATAATTACTATTTATTTTTTTATCCGCGCTTACTACTCATCCAAACAGAGTGTAAAAAAAGCGGAAAAAAATTAACGGACAACAGGAAAAGGGCATTTTAAAAAGGGAAAAAGGAAATACAACACAACACAACTGTACATTTTAAATAATATAAGCGACGAGGAAGAGAATTTGGTAACCGAGAAAGAAAGGAGAAGATTTAATAATAATAACACTAATAATAATAAAGGATTGTGCGGATATGGCACTGCGGAGAGGAGGAAACTAAGAAAAGAAACGTTAATTCCAGCATTATTCAGGTGCCCGTACGTACTTAGCTCGCATCCTCAAATGATTCCGGCCGCCACCTCCTCCTCCTCCTCCTCCTTTCTCTTCTCCACGATCTCCGTGTCACTGAGTGTGTGTGTGTGAGAGAGACTCTCTCTCGTCTGGATTTTATCGCCATTTTTTTTATTTAAAATTACGGAGAGTTTTTTTTTTTTTTTTGGTTTTGGTTATCTCGAGACACAGTGGAATTCGTCTTCCCGATCTCCAATTCGGTTGCGAAGTTTAACGGAGAATTATTTTGTTGTCTCCAAAGCGCCTGTCTCCCAGTAGATGATACTACATGCATGAATCTTCATCTCTGCTCTTTTAAGCTTCTTTTAACCTGATTGATCTCTCGCTTATCTCCTCCTCCTTCACATCCGCTTGCTCGATCTGCAATTTCTCCAAATTTTTTCCAGGTATTCTTCTATATATACTCTACTTTTGGCATGCTAAGATAGTTTACAATCAAACGGCAAGCCGTACGTCTGGTTGTTTGTGCATAATTAATAAGCCTTTGATTTTACAAATGCATTCATGTGTTTCATGTGCACTAATCTATCAGTGACCTGCAGTGGTTTAATTTACATGGAGGTTCTGGTGGATTATAGATATCTATGTCGTCTGTTATTTACGATCAGATGACAGATTGTTTTGATGTCCCTTTCACATGTGTGAAGAGAACGCGGTTTTCTTCTGAGTACGATCAACGACCTATTGTTTGTTTGGATCGTTCATTTTTTCTTTTTAACGAGATCGCAGGGCAGGGCAGGTCAGGTCGTTTTTTGTATTATATAGAAAATATTGCTGTGTGGTTACAATCAGAACGACTAGGGACCTGCGCTGCCTTCGTCGTTTACGGCCGCTCATCCTGACAGGAGGCCTGTTTTTCTTTTAGACGACGGGCTGCCGTCTGTCTTTAATTTTTTACTGATGCCGTTGATGTATTAAAAAAGAAAATTAATATAAGCAAACGACCACCCGTCAGGAGCCAATTAGATGATGAGATCATACGACAAATCGTTTGGAACCTACATAGACAAATCTAATTAATTATTATTATTATTTTTTGGTGATTCTCAGCGGAGAAACAATTGAATTAATTTGAGATGCCACTGAAGGAGTTTGTACGTGAGCTTAAGGAGATAAGAGATGACATACGCACAATATCAATTGGAAAATTAAATGGAAAGGGAATAATACGACGCCGTGGGAGAGCACACATTGCTCCAGAAAGTACTGGGTCAGAATTATCATCGTCAAGCCAAGTGATAGTTGATCAAAGCCGTTGGGCAAACTTGCCTCCTGAATTGCTTCATGACATAATTCAAAGAGTTGAGGCCAATGAGACCTCATGGCCTGCTAGAAGAGATGTCGTGGCATGTGCCGCAGTTTGCAAGTCTTGGAGAGATATCACTAAAGAGATTGTTAAGACACCTGAGCAATGTGGCTGCCTTACTTTCCCCATCTCCCTTAAACAGGTTGACTTTTACTTACTCTCTTTCTCTTTTTGGGTTCTTGACTAACTGCTTAATTAGCTCCTAATTTTAAGTTTTGTTCGGTTTTTTTAGCCGGGGCCAAGAGAAGCTCCTATTCAATGCTTTATAAGGCGTGAAAGGGCGACTTCCACATATCTCTTGTATCTTGGCCTGAGCCCTGGTAAAATGTTTCCACTCTTTGTATTTCTTTTTTTAATATAACAAGGAAGCTTTAATGTAGGTTGGTTTTGGTTTGGTTTGGTTTGTTAGCTTTCAAATGGATGTCTTTTTCTTGAGTCTATCAATTTTGCAAAAGTGACTTTGGTGAATATTTCGTGCCTTGACCGATTGGTCCTTGGTTGGAGTTTAGTTGAACTACTTGTCACTATTTTTGTTCACATATGCTATACATAATTTGATTTTGATTAATGTAGCACTTTCTGTGATTGGATGGTAATTTAAACTTGTAACACTAATTTTAACTCCATAGAACTAATTTGGGTATTATATATATTTCAGATTTTTCATCTCTCTGTTATTAGATCCTTGGGCTTGGTAAACTATGTGATACAGCGGCTAATATTTTTTAATTAAATTGCAGCTCTATCTGGTGATATGAGTAAATTGTTATTAGCAGCAAAGAAGATTAGACGGGCAACAAGCACTGATTTTCGAATATCATTTGTTGGAAATGATTTCTGTCGGACGAGCAACACCTATGTTGGGAAACTCAAGTATGTTTAACTCTGTATTTGTCAATTCTTATTTTCTTATACTGCTGCATTGTTTGTGTATGCAACTGAGTGGTAAAATCTGAACAGGTCTAATTTTCTGGGAACCAAATTCACCATATATGACAGTCAGCCTCCACACCCAACAATGCAATCCAATTGTAAGCAACGGAGAAAAAATCATTCAGTCCAGGTATCTCCATCGGTATCTGCTAAAAACTATAATGTCGCCACCGTTTCTTATGAACTCAATGTCCTCCGGACTAGAGGCCCAAGGAGAATGCAGTGTACCATGCACTCTATCCCCGTAACTGCAATTCAGGAAGGGGGAACTGCCCCAACTCCAACAGAATTCCTAGCTTGTAGCGATGAGCAACATCCTTCATCATCATCCTTTTCAAAGACAAAGGAGCCGGTTACTGAATTCAGCTCAACTAGCATTGCTGATACAACTGAACGAAATTGCAGCAGAAAAGATCCCTTGGTTTTGAAAAACAAAGCACCAAGATGGCATGAGCAACTACAGTGCTGGTGTCTAAATTTTAAAGGACGTGTTACAGTGGCCTCCGTGAAGAATTTCCAGCTGGTGGCAGCAATTGAGCCCAGCCAAAATGTGCCAGCAGAAGAACAGGAAAAAGTTATTCTGCAATTTGGGAAGATTGGGAAAGACATTTTCACCATGGACTATCGTTACCCATTGTCTGCCTTCCAAGCCTTTGCAATCTGCTTGAGTAGCTTTGACACTAAACCAGCTTGTGAATGACAATTCTGTTTTACCATATTGGGCATATTTACATTGTTCTTCCATGAAATTTTGTTGTATATATTCTCTTTGAAGGAAGCACTTTAGGAGTTGCCTCATGCCATCATTTCTGCTACTGCATGCATACGTCCTACGTAAGGTGGTGCAGCGTTTATTTATTTGCAGAAATGTAGTTTCAGAAATTTCATCCAACTGTGTAATTTCTTCATTATAGAGAATTTCACTTTCATCTTTGTTGTATATCAGACACCTTGCGTACAGAACTTTGAAGTTAAATTGCAAAGTACAGTGCAAAAATACATTCATTATCATAATATGCTGAAAAATTACAAACAAAAGCATGACTTTCTGGATGATATTGCAACCTTATTATCAATTTTTGTAATCCATTGTTATTATCATATACATAAGTTCTGTATGTGTTGCTGGTGGATAGATGCTACGAATATGAATATCACAGAACACCAACGTCTGTGTCTTTGCTCTTTTCACCGCAGCCATATCGACAGCCATGTCTTCGAGGCTTTTCAGGATCATCATTGTCCGAGTCACTTGGTTCCAAGAAAAGCCCTCGTAGGCATCGTCTTCTTATTGTGGGCTCATAGGTAAGCTTCTGAGCAGGGGTGACACTAAACTCAGCCCTGTGCATCTGGGGAGGCTCTGGTTCACCACTAGGCTTGTTCGGTTCTGCTAGGTCATGAGAAAGCGAAAGATGAACTCCAGGACTTTGCTCATTCACTGTACTGTCAAACACAATTGAGTTATTGATGCTCTGAGTATTGCTGTTGACATATGCCTCTGTTACTGAATCTTCTTTGGTTGGATTTTTAGACCTCTTTCCCTCTGTGCTTCCTTCTCCATCAGTGGTTGCTCCAGTGCTGTCATCTGGGTTGAGCTTATAGCCACGGTGAATATGGATGGATCCATCTTTACGTGCGGGCTCAGCACCCACACGCATTGATGCTCCTGTATTCTCACCAGCTATTGTTACAACGCTAACTGGCTTGTCATCAATTGGATACTTCAGTTTTCCAACTCCCAGCTTATGAACAAACTTGGAAATATCGCCCCTGATTTCTTTGGGCAATGAAACATGTTCTCCATTGGATGTACTTGGCTTTTGATGAGATTCAGTTGATTTAATCCTGGCCTTTGGCTGAGTTGAACTCACAGTTTTGATGTGCTCCTCGCTAGAGCTGATGATTGTGGTCCCGTTATCTTCCATCTCCTGCTGCTTCTGTTCTCTGGCTTCTGATCCTGTCTTCCATGAAGTAAGTTGCTCTGTGATTGTGCTCTTCATGGGTTCTTCTTCAGCTGTTCCATTTGTCTTTTCTTCCTTTTTAAGCTTGTCCACAGCTTCTTCTTCATATTTCTTCTCCCTTTCCGCTGGTTCTGAGACAGGCTTGAATCCTGTTGTTTGTTGAGCTGCTTGCGAAAAAAGCAAAGATGGTGCAGGTTTTGGTTGTTGTTGATAGGCAGGTGGTGGGGGCTCAATAGAGATGGCTGGAGGCTGAGAAGTGGTTCTTGTTGGAGATGGGGGCACAGATGCAGCTCTTGGTTGTGGAGCTTCCCAAGACGGCAACAGAGTTTGAGAGACAGCACGGCCCTCAACTTTTGCAGGAGTTGGTGATGGTGGTACAGAGGCTGCCTGAGTTTGAGTTGTTGCACTGGACAGTGAGGCTGGCTGGGCACGGACCTGTGATTCCGTGGTTGCAGGAGGTGACTGAGGCTCGGTCCTTTGCGGTGCCTGAACCTGGGGAGGAGGAGGAGACTGTATCGAAGGTAGTCCTGGTCGAAATGGACGTTGAGGAATGGTAACGATTGGCTGAGGAGGGGCTTGAACTTCAGGGGTAGGACGAGGGGGTTGGGGTTCTGCTGCAGGACGAGGGGCAGCTGTTACCCAAGGCAGCCTAAAACGACTGAATGGCCTCTGGTCTGACATAGATGATGATGGTGGTGGTGGACAAGAAAAAAATTGCGAGTGTTTTAAGTGCTTGCTGAAGGCAATGCTCAATTCTGATTGCAGAGATATGGTTTTAATATGCTCCCATTTGATACTTTGGAAAGGTTTTGGGACTCCAAAATTGCCAACTTCAGATTCACAATCTTCTTTTTACTTCTTTACCTCTTCAAAGGGCAAGCCTTGTGAGAAGCAACGTGCATGGGAAGGTAAAAAAAATTATATATATAATCTAACATATATTCCCTTTTCCTTCATGTAGCCATTCAAGAAAAGAACTCCAAGGAAACACAATCACAAAAAGCAACAAAAAGTAGAGATTTGTGATACAAGATATTCTCATGTCTTGTCCTTCAAAAATGCCATTAATTCTGTGTTAAAATTTATATCTTCATCTTCACAAGATTTTCCAGTTATTTCAACCATTCTAATCTTCCTCAAGGTATGCTCAATTCTCACTCAATTCATTTACAACAGTTATATTCCACAACTGTTGCATTTATTTTATAGCCATTTTTTTAATATACGCATGTTACATATTTATATTTCTCACCCTTTCACAAACTTAATCAAAGAGGAAAAGATTGAGGAAGATACATATAAATCGAACAAATTCTTGAATAATAATAATAATAATAATACAAAAACTTGCATTAAGCATTTATGGTGAAGAGTTTGTAAGATTCATTATCATTAGTTTCTGTAAACAAAACAGAATGCAGGTACTCATCCGAGGAGTAAGATCTTGCCAAGAGATACTCAATGTTGGAATTCGAAGGCATTCGCTTGGCAAAGAAACAGTTGAGAGAAAAAATATTTTTTCACGATTTGGATGTGTCACCTCCTCCCTGCCCTTGCCGGAGAAAGGACTGGAGAATCTAACAGTGGCGGATGTGCTGATGACAAAGGGGGATGAAAAAACTGGGTCTTGGCTCTCGTGCCGTGCCAATGACACGGTCTATGATGCCGTAAAGAATGTAGGTTTCAACAGTGTTGCAGAAACAAAAAATAAAGAAGCTTTCTTACTAAATTGATTCAATTTATATTTAAGCGTGCAACCAAAAACAAAAAATCAATGCTTTGCAGATGGCAGAAAATAACATTGGGTCACTGGTAGTGCTAAAGCCTGGAGAACAACACATTGCAGGAATAATAACAGAGAGAGGTAAACAACTATTAACATAGTTTATATTTGTTGAATCCCCCAATAATAAAAGTTGTTAATGGCTATTTAAACCGGTCCTAATTGTTGTTAATGGCTACATCGATGACCAAACAGACTACCTGAGGAAGATAATCGCACAAGGGAAATCCTCTCATAACACAAGAGTTGCAGAGATAATGACTAATGAGGTTATTTGTCATTTAACTTCTCTTCCGTTGGAACTTTAAACTAATTGTTCTCCTATATAAAGATGCTTTCATTTTTATGCTTAACAGAATAAGCTAATAACAGTGACATCTGATACAAACATTCTTAAAGCAATGCAGCTTATGACAGGTTCGCAGCATATAGATGTAAATTGTCCAAATTCACTTGTTGAATTTGATAGTTTAATAACAAGGTTGATTTGAACTAACGTTTTTTCATTCCACAGACAATCGCATACGCCATGTTCCTGTTATAGATGGAAAGATAGTTGGTATGATTTCCATCGTAGATGTTGTTCGAGCAGTAGTGGAGCAGCAAAGTGGAGAACTAAAGCGGCTAAATGATTTCATTAGAGGAGAATACTATTAAATTTGTAATAACACTCTGTCTGAAAGCAACCTCATTCAAGAGAATATTTATTCAAAGATCACGCTAATCCAAATTAAGCAAAAGATATGATTAGTCCCAATAAAATTGCAGATCGTGGTTTCTAAAACATACGGATACGCAAAAATATGCACCTGTGCATGCTTATGCTTGCACGTCTGTATTGCCAAGCCCAGGAAAGAAAATAAGATCAATAAAATGAACGTTAGGTAGGATGTGTGTATATATGCAACTAAAGCACATTCTCATACGTAGACCATGCATGGAAGTGATGGCAAAACAATGTGTTCCTCTAATAAGAAGTAAAGACCCCTACCTCTTTCAAATGATTATTACAGAGAGCCATTGTGTCGTGAATAAAATGAGTTCATGCCTTGTAACAACATGAGCATAAGAATCACAGCAAAACTTTCTTCTGGGCTTGAGACGTAAGCCACTGAATAGGTAAACTATTACCACTTCATCAATCACAGATCACCTGTGAAGTAGTGTTCAAGTTTGTAGATGACTATGAAACCTTCTTCTCGATTATCTCTGGCTGCCAAAGGCTCAAATACTTATGATCGTCAAACTATAACTTTGTCGGTCTCTCTCTGTTAAAAGCTTTGGCTGACATCATGGCCATCTCTAATTGCTCTGATGCAGCATACCCCTGGGCCTTCATTAGTGCATATACCCTTGCAGCTTCCTGCACAAAACCACCTGCATTGAGCCCATTTATAACCCTCTCAAAATCCTCCAATTTTAGCCGCTCCTTTTTAGCTTCTAGAACCCCCAGGGCTTGAAGAGCCTTTTTCTCAATTTTAGCCCTTGCATACATGTCACAAAGGCTTACTTGTAACTTGAAAGAAGGAGCTTCACCCTGCTCAGCAATCTTACCCAAAAGATGCTCAGCCTCATCAACCAACACCAACTTAGCCAACCAATCAACAAGTACAGTGCAAGTAGCTGGTCCTAGTTCAAATCCATCCTTCTCAAGTTTCAATAAGAAATCCAGGGCCTTGTCCAATAAATTCATCTTCTCATAAGCTGCAATCATGCTAGAAATGCACCTGTCCTCAGGCCTATGTCCAAGTTTTACAATATAGTCAAAATTGCTCCTTGCCAGATCAGGATCACCAGCTTTCCCAGGCGCTTCAATAAGCAATGCATAAGACTCCAAACTTGGCTGGTATCCAGCAAACTGCATTGTGGTTAAAATTCGACCAGCTCCGCTAACGTCACCACATTGAGCAAATGAGCGAAGCAATGCCATGTACATCTCCTCTGTAGGTTTGATGTCTCTTGCTTCCATCTCTCTCACCAATGACTCGGCCAACCTGGGTTGACCAGCATTTACATATGCCATGATCATTGAATCGCAGACCTTCATGTCTGGTTGGAAACCATGGCTCCTCAAGCTTTCAAATGCTTCTTTAGCCCGGTCAAGATTGCCGGCCTTGCTATACATGTGCACTAAAACCGTAGCTGTTAAAATGTCAGGTAGAACACCATTCTCATTCATTTTCTTAAGAATCCTCTCAGCATCTTCTAAGCGGTTCTCCTTAGCGTGAGCATCAATAAGCACAGAGTAGTCCCGAATGTTTGGCTGGAAAGATTTTTCACTCAACAAATGTTCAGCTACCTACAAATCAAATCAATCGATAGAAAACACATCAAGATAGTGCATTTGGAATGAGTGTTTCCAGTACCTATGTGTTGCATCATGTGTTTGAATTCAATATGACAACCAGATGTACCTACCTCAAATACAGATAAAGCATACACAAAAACAAACAATAACATTCTCTAAAGCCACTGGGTGTAAACAGAATTCAATATGACAACCACATGCACCTAACTCAAAACACAGTATATTACTCAACAAAAAAAAAAAGTTATATCCAGGGAAAAGAAAATGAACTGGTGTAGTACCTTAAAATATAACTGAATTTTCTGTTTCAACTTATCAAGCAAAGCCATCCAATCAATCCTGTTAGGTTGCAGAAGCTCTACCAATTCAGCAAGCAATTGAGAAGGATCATCCTCCTCCTTCAGTGAAAGAATTTTCTCAGTAACCAGTTTGGCTTTTCCCTGTATCGGCTTAGGTTCCTGAGGCCAAATGACCTCGCCTGTTTCATGAATCTTATCAGCAACTTCAGCCCACTTTGGATCAGAAAGATCAATTCCATAGATCTTATATCTTATCTTTCCATGTCTCTTAGGAAGAGATATCACCTTCGGTTTCTCCTCACCCATGACAGCTACTTCACTTACGGGCTCAGCATTCTTGCCATCTGCTTCCACTTTTTCTCGCACTCGTTCTTCCTCTCTAAGCTTCTCCAAACTTGCATAAAAATCGCTCTCTTCCATCTTTTCACAAGCCCATTTAAACCTAAGCTCTCTTAGCATATCCCCCCTGATACCAATCTCACCAGCAAACCTACACATTTCCTTCACCTCCTCAGCCTGCAGAAACCCCTTCATCCTTTCCTTCTTCCTTTCCTTTTCCATATCCTCCAACACCAAATTACTCACTTCCCACACAGTTCTCCATAAATCCTCGCTTAAATCCTGCGACGGAGCAGCCCCTGAAGCAACAAGCATCTGTTCAAGACTGCTCTTTTCCATCTCAGACACAACCTTACCAACTATAATTAAAAGCATACCATCAATTGTCTGTCTATCACAATCTTGGTAAACTTCAGACAACTTCCCACGCATTACATACACAAATCGAGACAAGAACTCATTCATGTTCTCATCCTCGCCCTTGTCCTCCTCATTCTCAGAAGTATTAGAATTGAATTTTGGATTAAAAACCAATTCAGTTAACTTAATTTCTTGAGCAGAGTGCATGTACCTCTTGAAAGAATAAATATGTTTCAAGAATTTAGGGTTTTGCATAAGAACTCTGTCATCAAGGGACAGAGAAGCAGAGGCTGTAACAGTAGAGAAATCTCTACAAATGTAATTAGGGTATAACGAGAGTAATCTTCTTGCATTGAATCTTGATATGATGCTAATCGTTTGCCTATTAACTAACAGCTTCAAATTCATGTCTCAACAAACACTGTGTGCAGCAACAAATTGAAAAAATATATAAAAAAAAAAATCAATTCAACAGTATAAAAAATACAGAAAAGAGAATGGAGTTTACATTAGCATTAGCATTAGCATTACCTGAATGAAGGACAAGTAACTAATAACGGTGACTAACGGTGAACGGACGGCGGGGATTTTGAATGTTGGAACTGTAAATGGTGAACTGGCTCAACTGGAAAATGAGTTGGGGCTCTTTAGTCGAACCGTTTCGCGAGAAACCCTTTTTTTTTTCCCCTGAAATCAAAAAGGAAAAGCCCACTGGCCTTATGGCCAGAAAAATGTATGAGTGTAAAGGAGTCGACCCGACTAGTTTAAGCTTAATTGATTTATAAAATAAGTCGAATTGCAAGCACATCCTTAATTTCTAGCAATATAGAGTGTTTTGAGTTCGAGTTTCGGCTTTTAAAAAATATAAATTATAAATTAAAATTATATAATTTAAAATAAATTATAATATATTTAAGAAAAATTATGATTTTATTCTAATAATATATTTTTTAAACATTTTTTACAATAAAAATTTATATATTATATATATAAAATTAAATAATTAATATATTAAAATTATGAGCAGTTCATGAGTTTTTATTCAAGTTTGTTCACAAATTTTTACGCGTCGATATTTGAATTGTTTAAGCTCAGCTCGTTTATTAAACAAGTTTTAATATATAAACTCGAACGATATTTTATCGAGTCGAGATCCGAATAGCTCACAAACAGTTCAGCTCATTTACAACCCTAGATAAATGTAGATATCTGCTTTATTCTCTCTTGTTTTCAACGAATTCTTATTCAAAATCTATTGGATTCGAAACTGATTTTAACTAATTCAATTTAATTTTAACGTTACTAAAAAAACAGTAAAAATCTTTTAATAATTATTTAACTCGATTATTTATTTCAAAGAAGAACAACCAGCGATAGTTGACAACATTTGTTGTTTTGTTAAGCTTAAAAAAAAGTTGTTGTTTGGGTTAATTATATTTTCTCTCCTGGAATTTTATCTAATTTACACTTTATTTGTTTTTGTTTGAAAATAAAATTTTTTATTTCTCATTTTTCATTCTGTCAATATTTTAATTCTTCCGATAAAGTTTCAATAAATCTCTTATATTAAAAACATTTAAACTCCCCTATTTTATAAAAATAAAACAGTTTAGTCCCTTTATTTTAATAAAATTAAATCATTTAATTTTTTTAATTTAAAATTTTTAAAAGTAACTATTTTTTTCAATATGTACACATATTTCTATCAATACTTTATATTTAAAAATTAAGTTATAATTTTTATGAATTCATTAATTTACTTGATTTTCACTTTAAAAATCAAGTTATTGATTTTTTTTTAGTGTTTGATTTCAACGATTGTAATTTTTTTCAAGTTATTAAAAAGGAAAATTAATTAAATTAAGTGTAAAAATAATATAAAATAAAATTGATGGAAATTTGTAATATTATTTTTAATTTAATTTATTGATAGATGTATTTATGGACACATGGTTTAGCCGGCCTACAAAGACAAGTTCGATGATGAAAGATGACTATTAAGTCCAATTTGTCAAGGAACTGGATTCAGACCTATTTGTGGAAAAACAACAAACACTTAACCTAAACCCAAATCCAATAAACCAAACCCATCAAAATAAACTCATTAAACCTATGATCCATTATATCCCAAAATAAAGTCAAGCCCAAATCTCACAAAACCCTAAGTGATGGGAAAATCTCTATAAAAAGGAAGCTAGAAAACCCTAGAAAGGG
>CATIWO010493824.1:0-10578 GCA_949673435.1 Macaranga tanarius
TAATAATAATAATAATAATAATAATAATAATAATAATAATAATAATAATAATAATAATAATAATAATAATAATAATAATAATAATAATAATAATATCTAGATAATTATGGTATATATATCACCATAATACCTATTTAACTCCTTAATCAATTGGGAATAATACATACTAGTCCTCAACTTTCTAATATGACATTTCACTCCCCATTTTTCCTTAAATAAGGTCCACTTATGTACTATACATCATCTATAATACATACGTCATAAATACGTGTGCTAGAAAGGTGGGTGTTACATTTCTCCCCCCTTAAGAAAATTTCATCTTCAAAATTAAATAACTCACTATGTTCTGGAAAAAGATACAAATTTTTCTACTTCATTAGCTCTTCTACTTCTCATGTTGCTTCTTTAGGTGAATGATGACTTCACTTCACTTTTACTATTAGAATCCCTTTATTTCTTAATCGCTTCACCTTTCAATTTAGAATTCCTATCGATTCTTCCACATACGTTAATTTTTTAAAAATCTCTATATCAGGTTTTTGTATTACATGACTAGGATCCTATCTATACCATTTCAATATAAACACGTGGATTTCATCATAAATAGACAATAATTTCCTTGGAAAATCCAGTTTATATGCCAATAGTCCACCTTCTTTACAATTTTATACTGTCCACATATTTCGGACTAAATTTTTCTTTCCTTTTAAATCTTAAAATTCCCTATTTAACCTTATCAAAGCTATGCATATTTTCTCACACTCAAATGAAAACCAAAGCAACTCAGAAACACTCTAAAAACATACTTAACATTATCAATTCAATTTATTCTCAATTGTGTGGTATTCCATCAATCACGAGTCTCAAACATGTATATTCATCCTTTCATAGTCTCCATAACTCTTTCATATAATAGATCTCATTCATAATATAAGCTCAAAGTATATCTATATCCCCACATAATTCAATACTTATCTAGCCACCCTTTATGATACACTTAGTATTTACAATCAACTTATATATAGAGGATTATATGTGCATTTACATTTCATCATCTCTAATACCCTCAACCATCAATTCCATACTAGAATAGTATATAAATATAATTAATAAGCAATTTCATATACATCATACGAATCTCATATCTTAATACTTTATTTAATGCTTTCATTTATTTCAACAATAGGGATAGTATCTCGCAATAATTCACATAAGTATACAAATTCACACTTTCATTTTGTTTGGTATCATTTGCCTTGTTGATAGACACATAGCCAATCAACTTATTAACATTTCACATGGTCAATGGTCACAAAGCCAATCGACTTATTTATCACATTTTCTGTCCATATTCATGTTTACTACATTGAGTCATATACATTATATTGAATATTTTCAATCTCCTTCCATATACAATAACATATACTGAACATACATTGAAAATATACCAAACATATACCACGATCTTGAATCATAAACTGGAAATATACTTAACATATACTAACCATATAACAAAATAATATACCATTATACATCTATATCATAATATATCTCATATCACAACTCAAGAATCATATTCATCTATATGCATATCTTAACATGGATATCACAAGAATAAGGCCAAGTTCATATTATATTCACTTAGCATATTACACAAACATAACACTCATATACCATTTTTAATATATCAAACACTCCTTGCACCTACTAAACAATATTAATATTCTATAAACAACATTAATCATCTCTTGTATCTCATTCATTATTTTTAGTAACTACTTACCCAAATGCTTTCCACTACAACAAGTAAGAGTTCTTTTAACTGTTTATATTCTCTTTACTCTTTATACCTTCTACATATGACCATACATCAAATACATATACACCATATCCCACTTACACTCTAATTCATCTAATTCAATCCATTATTTATAATTCGATTTATAATACAATCATATACGCAAATCTCATATCTCTAATTTCCTACAAGAATTGGTACTAAGAGTCTATTTTAATACCGTTAGTGGTTGCATCTTCTGCAAAGACTGATATTCCATTTCCATACATCAACTCTTCCATGTTGCTTTCTTTGTTGACCACCTATAGTAAGAATGCAATGTTCATGACATCTTTGTTACCTTGACTCAATTCTTTCTGAGTGAAAACATGTTTAAATTTATATTATTTCCCACAATTAACATCTTTCCTTTAATCAAGCAAGTCCTTACTTCATAAGAATAAATATTTTGTCTTCATCAATATATAATTCACTAATTCACAATCAACACATAATTATTCCTCATCACTCTTATTCAAAATAAACGGAACTAATGCCATCATAATGTACTATTTAATTCATCAATTTATCCTCTTTCAACTCCCAAGATACTATTCTTTATAAAATAATGAATACTAATATAATCCTGGGTATAACTAAATTCCAAATCTGCTTCCCAATAATGAATAATTGCCATTATTTCTAAAACATATTAGAAAATTCTATAATTATGAATTCACCTATTCTTCTTGAATTAATCCTTACTAAATCTTTAACATTCATTAAATAGGCTCCCCTAAAATATAGACATTTCCTTACTAAAGTAGGGCCAATCCTATAATAAAACAACTACACTTCTATAGACAATCTCAATTAGGGCTCAGTTATCCACCATACTACAATTACATCTAACTAAGCATCACCAATATACTATTATTGGTAATACATAAGCATTGCCAAGACCATAATGCATTCACATTAATCTTCATATCATATATCTTGTTCAAACAATAACACTACATAACTACTTCTCTTTGCATCAGTATGATCAATTTAATCTAAAATTCTATTTGTATTCTATAAGTGTTCTTTGCTATGGAAAAATCACTAAAACTGTAAATACCTTTGCACCTACTCTCTCATTAACAGTGCTATTTACTTACTTTTGACTCATTCTTCCTATTTCTTAATCAATCCACTAATATACAAAAACATGCATCTTATGAAGGGATTATAAATAGAAATTTATTCAAGCTCATATAAAGCACACATGTGTTTGTTTAAAGTTGGACTTTGATTACTCATTTGGCCGATGGGTTGAGCTTGGTGTCCTTCCATCCTGATATGTGCAATGCACATCAACTATACGTCATTTATGACTTATGCATAAGATGCCATGAATACAACTTATTCTCATATCCCGAGGAAATCTAATCCTTGCTCTGATACCACTTAATGTAGCACCCTCAAATAACCACATACAAGTGTCCACAATAATGATCATACTTGTGGCATGTAAAATTTTTTTTATAAAAGATATGTATATATATATGTAAGACTCTTGTTTGATACATTGAAAATACTTAACACATATATTACATAATGTTAAAATATCCATATGAACTTAGTTACAAAATGCTCAAATGCCATGATGATGAGGATGGAAATGGTTTCACCAAACTTGCCTCGGACCCACCTGAGCTCTCTACAGGCACACCTCAAATCGATCTAACTATGTCCTGAAAACCACAATTGCAAAAAAATGAGCTTGTGAATCAATAAGCAATTATTAATATAATGCACCATATAATAATTCTCAAGAACTAATTAGTCCAATATAAAAGAAAATAAATAAATTTAGTCTACACGGGCGTGTCTTCTCCCATGTAGCCAATATATGGTCTGGAACATGGCCGGATTATAACTCATGTTCGCCTCAGTCCTAATACATTCTATACAAATTAATACACAGCCACAAACACACCAGTGTTTGTGCCCGTGTTGCTCTCGGTCAAAAATACACATTTCTATAATTTTTCATACTCCCGTGTACTCAGTCGTATTGCTCTCGGTCCAAAATGCTCAAATTTACAAATTGGTACACGACCTTGAATATGCCCTTGTACTTACCTGTGTTGCTCTCGGGTTAAAATTTCACATTAGATACATGGCCATATTCTAATTCAAAATAAGTCGTGTCCTCACACATAGCTCGGGACACGCCCGTATCTCAACCTGTGTCTCAACATACGGTTTGGGATACACCCATGTCTCAACACACGGTCTGGGACACACACGTGTATCAGCCTGTTTTGTCAACCTGATAATAAAATTTGACAATTATCAAGTACTTATTAACATATTCACAAACTCATAACATCAATAGCAACTTGGCATTTGATCCAAAATCACATCTCCTTCCAAATCAACATTTAAATACCACAAAATATATTCAACACCAAAACTCACAAATACATCAATTCATAAACATAGTCCTCTCATTCAACATATATGCAGATATGGTATGATATGGTGCAAAAATGCATGTTTATGTAAGTTAGTATCCTGCCGGAGTTCTCAACACATGTCACACACGTTTCACACAAAGATCACTTTTTCTTTCTTTCTTTTTTTCTTTTCTTTTTCTTTTCTTTTTCTTTTTCTTTTCTTTTTCTTTTCTTTTCTTTTTCATATACCTATGGCCATTCCTGAGACTCTCTGCCCAACTCAGTCTCAGATCTCACACACATATATATAATATGAATGGCCACATCTAAGACTCTCTGCCCAGCTCAGTCTCAAATCATGGAGCTCAATCTCCACACACACACATGTTTTCCTCACATTCCTCACATCATGCCATATGCATATATTTTAATCATTCTCACAATATATCAAAATGCATATGTACAATTATATCATCAAAATTCACATCCCTTTTTCGTTCTTCATCATTTCCATTTCTCATAGTGAATCACAATTCACTTTTATCATAAGCAAAATATATCAATTCATACCACAATAAGTGCCTTACACTCATAAGTGCCAATATTCACAATCCATCACTATATATACTCAAATAGACCATTCCATGGTTTCACAATAATATATATACATATATTCATAATGTTTTCTCACAACAACATATTCATACATATATATATATACTCATCATTCTTGCCAATTAAAGGGTCTACACAAATTAATATAGTTAAATATAGTTACTTGAAAATCACTACATGTAAGCATTATAATAGTAATTACTTACCAGCAAGCTTCAACTTCTTCAAGAAGAAAAGCACCCCTTATGATTGGTATCTCCTCTATTTTTATCAATGCCTGCACACAATCATATATCAATACCACATAACAAACATGGCTCTAGTACTCAAACTCAACTAAGTGCAACTCCATGCTCTAAGTTCAATATATCCAAATAATTTACACACATGTCCAAAAAATATGAAAATAATACTAAAGCTAGATATATGAGTCTACTTAAAATTACAACTAGAATTACTCAAATCAGACATACATAAAATTAATTATAGATTTTTGATCAAATCTGGGTAAAACAGAGTTGATTGCATGAGCAAGAAAATGTCAAGCTCTGCTAATTACCTTTACCAGCAAAATCAGCTCTGGCTCAAAACATAAAAGTTGTAGAGGACACTCTGAAGTTTCCATAACATCTAACCTTGCTCATATTAAAGCTCTACAACTTAAGATATGGTCAAAATACTAAGACTGATGCATATGAAAAATTTTAACATAAAAACCTAACTTTAATTAACCAAAAATAAATATATGGCTTACCTAATTGAAGCTTCAATAGCTACTTAATCTCCTCATGTCACGCCTTATCCTTAATTTAATTACTAATACTCAATTATATACAGTACCAATAATTATTAATATCTTAATACCCTTAATGAGCTTTAAAGGTTATATTACATACACTTTAATATATAACGAAACCTGTACAAATTAAAACTTCCATTCATACATTGGGTACCCTTGCTTATGAACTCATCAAAGCCTCAAATAATATTTTTCTTAAAACTTCTATGCCAATTCATTAATTGTTAATCATATACATCCATTTCACAATTAAATTTGAGATGGCAAGATATCAACACCATATCATACTAATACCATATATATAAAACATAAGGACCGTAGTGCTAACCATCCATCCATACATAATATATACATCATTAAAAATATATACAATCAGAGTACTAGATGCTGATACAATTAATACAACATATCAATTGCCTTAGCATCTAACCCCAAGTCATCGGATCTCAGTTCGGCATATGATGGTGGTGGTGATGATAATAACAGCAGCAGAAATCCAATCCCAACCCTCAGTAACACAACTAGCCCTCTGGCTCAAAGATAACTCTGATGATACGCTCAAAGGGTGTAATATGGCTGGAAGCAAAAATCCAAAAAGATGCATCCACAAGACTGCATCACACCCATGCAAGGGTGACCTGGACATTTAGAGAGGTGGCATAATAAATGCGAAAAATGGAACAAACACTATCCTCATGCTCCTCCTACACTGCTGAGACTCGAGCATCAGCTCCTATGGGCAGAACAGTAACCTTAAACACTAACTCTGCATCTGCATTGTGGCATACGATGTACCGCACTAGGGTCTTTACAGGGGTAACCTCATAGACCATGGTAGCCCACTGTATATCCATGATGATGCTAGTCTACCTCTAAGCTGTGAAAAACATTTTTAAAAAAATGGTGGTGAGTAATTCCGAAAGAAATTACCCAGTGAGCAGCTAGTATAATTTTTAGAGCAAAAGCATTTGCCCAAAACATGATAAATAATAAATTTAGCAGTCATTTAAAAACTGATAAATATTTACAGGCACACTGTTTTATCGAAATAAATCATTTTATATCAAACCTTCCTTTCTCAAGCATTTGGTGAAGCATTCCCATTACATGAGAATAAAATTAAATACTTTTAATTATAAAACGAATACAAATAAAATCAAGAATATGAAATTCCATTTTCTAAAATAAAACTCAAGGCTGTTTAAATCAACATTATAAATCCTTGATTTCCTTTAAAGATTTTGCCAGTAATAATTTACACATTTTTGGGGTCCAAAATGCCTACTTTCAATAAAATATAAAGAGTCCACAAAGTCCCCCAAAATTTCACAAATTTAAATACTAACAAGCTTTGTCCAAAATATAAATAATGTGAATAAAATCTCATAATCGTTTATCATCACTAGCAGATTCATGCTTTGGTTTATTATGAACTTTCTCATATTAATTGCAATTAGAGTTGAGATTTTCAATCATTTCATACTCAGCATTATAGTTATTCATATCATTCTCAAATGATAAGTTATATCGTTATCTTATAATAGATAACTCTCAATCCCTTCCCCGAAGGAAACAGCAATATACAACAGCTCTCTCTTACATCATCTCAACTTTCTTTTTCATGGCTTACACTAGCCAAATCACATTCTTTTTCATTTTTATCAATATCGTCGTATGCATACATATAAAACACAAGGATTTGCCCTAAAGGCACCTCTGAATCCTTGCGCTGTCCTAAAGACAGTTATCAATTGAGTGGCCAGCTCATCATTCCCAACTCATCCCATATACATATACATATATACTCTCATATAATTATATTCTCATTATCAGTTTTTTTTTCCAGATATTTATCATTATAAGCTTATGCATTATTCATGTTCTTTGCACAGGCATACTCTGCTAGATTGGATATTCATCAATTATTCATGGCAATTTAGTCCTTTTGTCTGAGACTTCACAAAACATGGCATTTAGGTGTCTTTTAGTTATTAATACTGGCTTAGCCAAAATTACTACAATTTATCAAATCTTAACGATTTAACTCATTTATGGATATTTCCAAAGTTCTGGAATATTATTCTAGGATTTGGTTCATCGACGTGCTTCGATTAAATCATAAACAGTCAAAATCGGACGCGTTACAGGTCACGAAGGGGCGAACATTGTGCAGGGGCACCAACTTCCCTAGCAAAGGCACCGACCACGTGCCACGGAGGCACCGCTCTCTCTCCTTTCCGGAGGCGTCCCGACTTCCCATCGCAAAGGCGCCGACATTACAGGCGGAGGTGCCGCCCAGCGTCTCAGAGGCACCACCCACTATGGTAAAGGCGCCGACCATCGGTGCGAAGGCGCTGCCCCTATCATAGAGGCACCACCCTCTGGCCATATGGGTCGAATGACAGCAGCAGAAAACTCGACTAAAAATCAATTTTTACACAAATTTAAACATGCCAAAAGTTCATACACTAGTTATAAACTGAAGCTAAGCTCATAGGCAACTTAAAAACATCAAAAGTAAGCCTAAATCTATGAATTTAAGCAGCATTTTACCCATTTTTATGAATCAAAGCTTAGAAAAATAAAAACACATAAACTAAATTTTAAATCCACCACTCACTAATTTCTCCAGCAGAAATCATTCTATTTTTTATGAATCCGGATTTCCTTAGCTTCAGACCACTTCTTCTCCTCCCCTTTTGCTTTTGCCATCCCCTTTTTATGTATCTATGCCTCATATCATCTTCTCGCTCCCAGGTAGCTTCCTCTTGAGAGTGATTCTTCCATAACACCTTAACTAGGGGAATAACCTTGTTCCTCAAAATTTTCTATTCCCTAGCTAAAATTGATGTAGGAGCTTCTTCATAACTTAAATTCTCTTTCAACTCCACAAGTTGCTCCTTCAAAACATGAGTGGGGTCACTTCTATATCTCCTCAACATAGATACATGAAACATATTGTGTACTCCTTCAAGAGTTTGGGGTAAGGCTAACCGATAGGCCACTGGCCTAATTCTTTCAATTACCTTATACGGTCCTATGAACCTAGGACTCAACTTTCCTCATTTTCCAAACCTTATCACCCTTTTCCACGGAGATATTTTTAAAAATATTTTATCACCCACCTTGAACTCAATGTCAGTCCTTTTTAGATTAGCATAACTTCTTTGTCTGTCATGAGCTGCCTTAAGATTGGCTCTAACTATTTGAAGATTATCTGTAGTAATCTGAACCAATTCAGGACCTGGCAACTTTCTTTCTCCTACTTCATCCCACTCAATCAGAGTTCTACATCTCCTACCATACAAAGCTTCAAATGGTGCCATATTCAAACTACCTTTATAACTATTATTATATGCAAATTCCATCAATGGCACTTGTTTATCCCAGTTTCCACTAAAATCTAAAGAACTCGCTCTCAACATATCTTCTAGCACTTGAATGGTCCTCTCAGTTTGTCCATCAGTCTGAGGGTGAAAAGCAGTACTAAACCTCAATTTAGTACCAAGTGCTTCCTGCAAACTTGGCTAAAACCTCGAAGTGAATCTCGGATCACGATCCGACACAATGGATACTGGCATTCCATGTAACCTTATTCTCTCCCTAATGTACAACTCTGCCAGTTTATTCAAACTATACGTTATCTTAATTGGTAGAAAATGGGCAGATTTCATCAATCTGTCCACAATCACCCACACTGCATCATTTCTTTATTGCATCCTTTGCAATCCTATCACAAATTCCATGGTTATATGTTTTCATTTCCATTCTGGTATAAGCAATGACTGCAATAAACTAGCTGGGTGTCTATGTTCAGCCTTGACTTGCTGACACATTAAACACTTAAAAATATATTCCACAATGTCCTTTTTCATTCCCTTCCACCAGTAATTCTCTTTCAGGTTCTGATATATTTTGGTGCTTCCAGGATGAATTGCATACACAACACACTGTGCTACTTCCGTTATTTCCCTTCTCAACTCCTCTCTATTTGGAACATAAATTTGTTTTCCCATCTTTATCACTCCTTGATCATCACAGTCTAGATCCTTGTTCTTTCCACTTTTTACATCTTTAATCCATTGTCGTGCTTCATCATCAGTTCGTTGAGCTTGAACAATCCTTTCCATCAACAATGGCCTCACCTTCAAGGTGGCTAACACACAGTCAGGTGTGTCTACACTGAGGTCCACGTTTAGTTTTCGGAGCTCCATTAACATGGGCATCCTAGTAGCGCTTATGTAATGTAGATTCCCAGTCGATTTCTGACTAAGAGCATCTGCCACAACATTAGCCTTGCCCGAATGATACTCGATTGTACAGTCGTAGTCTTTCAGCAATTCCACCCATCTCTTTTGTCTCAAATTCAAATCCTTCTGAATAAGGATATATTGGGTTACGGGCAGAATATCCCAATCGAATTAGAACATAAACGCAGCAGAAATTAAAATTTTAT
Source organism: Macaranga tanarius (assembly GCA_949673435.1). Lineage (NCBI taxonomy): Eukaryota > Viridiplantae > Streptophyta > Magnoliopsida > Malpighiales > Euphorbiaceae > Macaranga > Macaranga tanarius. The sequence continues at coordinate 10,095 of CATIWO010493824.1, forward strand.
AACCCTTAACCCACCAAGGATCACATGCGTTTCATAAAAATCGAAGGAAGGATAAACGAAACTTACCTCTTGTAGATCGATTCGTCAAGCCTTCAAGTATTACGTCTTAGTTTATTCGGATCTTCAAAGGTGCTGCCTTTCTGAAAAATGACCACCCTCTACAAGTATCCACACACGAACAAACAAAACCAACGATCTTGTTGAATGCTAGTTCAAATTCGTTTTTCTTAAAAACGAATCTAGGGTTTTTCTTTTCTCTCTCAATGTTTTCTGTTTTTCAATGTAAAGACGGCTAAAAATATATATATCATGCACACTAATGTAACCCTTACATATAATACATATATATATATATATATATTAGTCTGCTAGGGTTTTAGTCAAAAATGAATTTTAATTATATTTAAAACTCTTTTAAATAATAACAATTTAAATTCAAATCCTTATCAGATAAGGAACTTTTATTTTTTAACTAAATCCTTAT
>CATIWO010493827.1:0-12272 GCA_949673435.1 Macaranga tanarius
GGGAGGAAATGAGAGAATTTACAGAAGATTATAACATCAAGCTTTTGAATTCCAATCCTCACTATGCTCAGGCTAATGTACAGGCAGAAGCTTCAAACAAAATCTTTATTAGAATCTTGGAAAAAATGCTTGAAGATAATCCAAGGGATTGGCCAAGAATCCTATTCGAAACTTTATGGGAGTACAGGACTTTTAAAAGAGAAGCTACTGGCACTAGTCCTTTTGCTCTTACATATGGACATGATGTTATTCTTCCTGTAGAGGTGTATGTACCATCTTTGAGAGTGGCTAGATAGAATAGCCTAACTCCTGAGCAATTCTCAGAAGCTATGTTAATGGAGCTTAAAAGTGTGGATAAGAAAAGGTTTAAAGCTTTGACTAGTATGCTAGCACAGAAAACAAGGATCTCCAGAATTTACAATAAAAGAATTAGAAAGAAGAAATTTTAAGTTAAAGAATTGGTGTGGAAAGTTATTTTGCCACCTGGAATAAAAGACAAGGAATTGGGGAAATGGTCTTCAAATTGGGAAGGGCCATTTAGAGTACATCAGGTTCTAGAAGGAAATACTTACTAGTTAGAAAGCTTGAATGGAATACCACATAAGAGGTTTATTAATGGAAAATACTTGAAGAAATAATTCCCCACCTTAGAGGAAATGAGGAAAAGCTGAAATGATTTTGTTTTGGCTAAGGGCCAATGTTATACCACTATGTTCTTTAGTGGTGTTTTGTTTTTGTTTCTTTTGTTTTGTAAGTTAGCATTTATATGCCACTTGTAAATAAATAAAGTGTGAACTGTTGATTAAAGTTTTAATATTATTTTGGTGTGTTTTCTTTAATTTTTAAAAAATTTGGGCAGCATTTCTGCTAAAAATTGGATATTTGGAGGTGCAAATGAATGGCTGTAGTGCATTGTATGATGTAGATAGTGATAACATACAAGAAACAGAGCTGAAAGAAGCAAATATATCCTATGATAATCATGCTATAGTTATCATCCATGAAAGAATGGTAATCACTAGTACATGTTTAAAAAGAAAAAGCATCAAAGTACAGTACTGAAGTAAATCACAAGACATAATAAAAGTATCATATCCATAGATAAAAGGTAATGGGTCATAGAGAATCAAAGTTAAAGCCTCGAAGATCCTCCCAAACAGCTAGGCACTTCTGCTTAGCAATCACTGCCTCTTCCTCTTGGTTAAGCCATTCATTGTCTGCGTCCTTCTTACCTTCGAAGGAAGTCTTAATGGATTAAGCTTCCTGGAGAATGTCCCTATAACTAGCAACCAACTCTCTATTTTGCTGAAGAAGATCATCTCTCTGGGACCGTAAAGCGGCTAACTTGGCCTCTTATTCCTCAATCTCTTGATTCACCTGAAGAAAGGCTGCTTTGCGTGCTACTTCTTTTTCTTTGATTTCCTTCAATTTAAGCTGCCTAGCTGAAAATGAATCTTTCTCCTGGAAGAAAATCCGAAGACGGTTGGAAGCTGTAAGGTGAGCTGCACTGAATTCATCCAACCGAGAAAAACTTTTTGTGATCTCATTCTTCAAGGAAGTAATAGCAGCTGAATTAAAATGCTGCTCTAAAGTAGTAAGAGATGATAGAAATATAGATCTCTGAGTCCTTTGGAGAGTGCCCATCTCCAAACTAAGCAAAGTCTTTAATGTATCCTTGGCTTTGCTGATGGAAGACTCATCAAAAGAAGAAGAACTGGAAAGAGCTTTGGAGGGAGTCTCCAAGAAACTAAAATCCATAGCAATATCAACATCATCAATAGAGGACCAGGAATCAACCTTTTATAACAATAATAAAAAAAGTGTAAGAGTATGTAAATGCACAAGCCAAGAAAATCAAGAAATAGAAATACATACCTGAAGATGAGCAGTAGAAGAAGGATCAGACCCTAGAGGTAATGACTCTAACTCTATGGGTAATGAAACTGGGACCGGAGGTAATGTGCCCATCTTTTGGGGATGGAGGATCTAACTCAGCTGGAACTGGAAAGGATGCATTTGGAGAAGGTGAAGGAGAGGAGTTCTCCTTGCTATCCTCAGCTGTTAATAAATAAATAGAATGTTAGTTATCAAAAATAAAACTAACATAAAAAAAAAGCTTAAAGAGTGGCATGTTTCAAGTTGATATCTCTTCCTCGGAGCTGGAACTAGAACTCTCATCATCATTTTCTATCTCCACCAATGCCTTCTCTTTGCTTTTTCACTTTGATTTGCTGAGCATAGTGGACAGCCTCTGAGACTTACGTTTAGGTGGAGGTGGAGGAGGTGTGACTTATTTCTTTTTCTTTACAGGCTTGGTTGTAGGCTGGGTGGTACTTTACCTCTTGCGGGTAGGCACTGTGGAGGATGGAGTGGTCAAAGTACTTGCAAAAATAGTTTGAGTTTATGAATATTTAAAGGAAGTTATAAAGATAATAAACTAAAGCTATAAAAATACTCTTACCTGGACGAGGAACAAGTTCCTTAATCCGCAACTGCCACCACTTATCATAAGCAGTGGTGTGATCAGAGTTTGTGGGAGAAACATGAAAGTGAAGATGTTGCAAACTATCCCTCATCCTCTTTACGTCAGCTTTGGTACATAATTTTGGGTTATCTATAAAAGAGGAAAAGACAAGAGGATTTAAAGAAAGAGGGATAGAAGGCTCGAAGCCAAACTAATGGTTGACCAGGAAGGGCATATACCTCTCAAAGGATAAGGGGGTACTACCTATAGAGCTAAGAGCAAACTTTCCCCTAATTAGAAACAGCCTAGGAGTGGTGGCCTGACAGAAAATTTAGGTTTCTATGACTCTAATGAGAGAATTTGGAAAACGATAAAGCCATATAGGTCTGCTAAGAAAATCAGAGTCCATATAGAGATAAGAAAGTCTCTCTTTAGGTTTCAAAGCGAAGAGATGCTCGTATATTTCCCAATGTTGCCTAGAGTAGGTACGAGTAATCAAGGTGCAACCGGGGTCAAGTGAATGAGACAAACGAGGAGCAGTAGAGTTACTTTGAAAGATAGGGAAGTAAGCAAACAACCAGATCTGTAAGAGCTATACACTACCATTTATGTATCCAAAAATCTCTTTGAGACATCTGCCTAGGTTGAAATAGAGGTTTCCCAGAAGGATAGAACCTAAGGTATAATGTTGGCCTTCAGCCAGAGCATAAGCCAATGGGAGGTACTCCAAAGTAGGCTTTGTAGAAGGAGGACAGAAAATGAATTTGTACAGAAGAACCCAAAAAAGTCAACATGCTCATCAAAAGTGGGTTTACCATATCTGGCTTCATTTATCAAACTGCTATAGCTGTCATAGTACCTAGGGATAATAAAAGAATCATCAATCAAACAGACCATGTCATCTCCAAGAATAAGAAGACCTGTGAGCATGAATACATCCAGGAGGGTAATAGTCATATGCCCGCTAGGAAAAATGAAGCAGTTGGATGAAGGAGACCAAAAACACAAAGCTGCACTAATAAGAGAAGCTTGGTAATAATTCTTTTCTTTAGATATATGAATCAACTATAGTATTCCAAGCCTGAACCAGAGCTTCTCAAATAAAGGAGCCAGCCTATCAACTCACTGGTTCCAAGACTCCATGGGTCTGATCCACGACCTGATAAAGGTGGAAAGATCTTCAAGACTACCTTGGTTATATAAGACATCTAAAGAAGAACCCAGGTAAGGAAGAGAAGGACCCTCCTTAGGGACTATGGAGGAAGCTCTGGGAGTAAGGGTTAAAGGAGTCCCCTCAGGATGCCTGTAATAAAATAAGCTGCAAGAGGCATATGATTAGATTGATTTGAGAAATTGATAGTTTGAATGAACAGAGAAAGTAATATACCGGATTTGAAGATAGGGAGGACAACTATCCGAGGAGAAATCCTTTATCAATGTGAGTTTTACTTCCTGAAAGGAAAAAAGAGGTGGTTAAAGAAGTTATTGCGAGTAAGAAAGAAGTGATACATGTATAGGAAAGTACCTCTCATTCGTCAAGTTCTTTAGTAGTAAATTGAGACAATGAAGGAGAGGTAGGTCATGGCTATTTATATTAAAAATCATCAGGAACCTTGAAAAGAAGACAAAAATTCAGTATAGATGACAAGAAGAATCATTACCTGATAAGTGGAATGTGAGTCAGAAGAATGTTTAGAAGAACTAGCAGCTTTTTTAGCCATTTTGCCTGAAAAGTCAAAGGAAATGGTGAGAAAATTACCATTACAAAACTAATAAAGGCAAATTAAATAGATCAAAGGTGAGATTAAGCATGTAATAAGCCAAATACTGATGTTTGGTTAAGAATTCGGTGAAGAGAAATACATGCAGTTTATTTTCTCAAAGGGTGAAGGAATTGCATCTATATTCAAAGGCATGAACAACTTAAATAAATAAAATTTGCTAAAGGAAATGTGGGGGTAATGGCTTAAAATAATGTAAAAAAGCCATTTCATCCAATTTCCCCAAGGGAATTCTTGAAGGAAATAAACAAAATTCAGAACAGTGTAAAGAATTTAGAATATGCAAAAATGATAGATCAAGCAGAATTTGTTAGAGGAAATGCGGAGGTAATGGGCTAAATTGGCCTCCTGATAGTTAAGGTGTTGCAAAATATTTATTACCTCCAGGGTTTTTGTGAAGTTAAGACACATATATTTGGCAAATAATGCTAAATAAATGGTAGAAAATAATTTCTTAGGGGTTATAAAGCAAATAATATCAAAAGCAAGGGTGAGAATTAAAAAAGAATTTTTAAAAGCCATTTCATGAAAGAAATAGCAAGAAATTGGCTTTAAAAAAATGATTTTTGGATAAAATAAAGGATTTTATTTAGTTAACTTCTTTGATTAAAGCCAAAATTGATAAATATAATTATTTTTGACGTCAATTACTAAAATAATTAATTTTATAGTCCAATTGTGCAGTGAGAATAATTTTATATAAATACAACAAAAGTTACAAATTCACCGAAATTTATGGTAAAAATTGGACAGCATCTTCCCTATATTTCTAACATACATTTTTTTGTAATTACTTGTAATTAATCTGCACAGAAGCCATGCATTCAAAAACCAACCAAAACCAATGCTCAATAATACAGTTTTGTAAATACAAAGCTTGTATTAAAATAAAATACAGGAGTTACTAAGAAATTTACATTTCTTTCTGCTGTGAAATTTGAGTACAGGTTTATTTAGTCCAAAAGCCCTTGGAGAAGTGGAAAAATTGGCAAAACCGAGCTGAAAAGAGCCTAAACTAGATGCAAAATTGGTTCTGGTTCAGTCTGGTTTGGTTCGGTCGAGATTGGTCTGGTCAGCTTCGGTTTGGTTGGTTCCAAGCTTCTCCTTGCTGCTGAAGATGATGGGAGCAGCAGTGGAGGCAGCAGCGGTGGCGTTGCCACCCTCGTCAGCGCCAGCGATGTCGAGCAGAGCAGCGGTGGCGACAGCAGCGTGCGGCGGTCCGGCAGCGCTGGTGGCGTCAGGTGAGGAGGCTTCGATCGCGTGCAGGGATCTTCGCGTGATGTTGGCGGTGTCGCGAGGGCCAACAGCTGTGCAAACGGTGGCGCGATGATCTCCTCCGGCGGCATTGGCGGTGGCAGCAGCCTAATCGGTTCCGATTTGGTGGTTGTCGATGGTTTCAGAAAAAGGGAAAGAGGAAGGAAGGAAAGGGGAAAAGGAAGGAAAAAAAGCTGACTTCCGAAAATTTAAGTTAGAGGAAGAAAAAATTTTAGGGTGTTTCGAAGATTTTGAACAAAGAGATTGGTTACCTCTAAAATTTAAAATTTGGTATGAGGAATTTTTAGAGGGAAATTCATCTGCAACAAAAGGAGATAAGTCTGCATAATATTTTTCGGCCCAATTCTATCTATCCGAAATTTGTTCTTAGGCTCGTTTTTGCTGCCTTTCGAGTCGAGCTTGTGCGTAGAGTTGAGGTTGAAGGACTTGGTAAAAATGTCTGGTAAATTCATTAAATTGTACCTTGGGCCTAGGCATTTTCTTGAGAGAGAAAGGAAAAGGAAGAAAGAGGGTGAAAGTAAAAAATGAAAAAAATGGTAAAAGTTTTTATATAAATTAGCATTGTTTGGCCCAAACTAAATATATGCGGGGGCATTCTTTATACCCAAATATAATTTTAGGCTTGCAATTAAAATTGAGGCCCAAATGAAGCCCAGCATCAAGATCCAGCCCGTTCAAAATTGATTGAGGAAAGAAAGCATTGAGTTGAAGTAAGAAGCTTTTGGAGGTAACCAGAAAAATCGAACAGATACTGTAGAATTGCTAGAGGTAATCCAAGAGGCGCGCAAGTTACAAAAGTTATTGAAGGTAATCATGGCGACATTTAATGGGGAATTTGTTTCTGCATGAAGGTGGTGGATTATAAAAAGAAGGCAAGCAACACACAACCAATCAACAGACAACCAACCCAATCAATATCAACAACAACAGTCAATCAACAAATCAATATTCAAATCTAAATTTTATCATTTCTTTTAGCTTATAGTATTTTAACGCTTTCATTCTAGAAAAATTTGTATTACTGCTATTTTAATACAATTTCAAATTTTCTTAAGCTTATTGTCATTCTTTTTATCATTAGCTCCAGTATTACCTTTAGCATATTTTCATTACCTCCGGCAGAATTTCAATTTTCTTAAAGCATATTTTTATTACCTCTAACATAATTTCAATTTCCTCAAAGTATACTTTCATTACCTCAAGCCTATTTTCAATTTTCTCGAAGCATACTGTTATGATCTCAAGCCTATTTTCAATTACCTCAAGCACACTTTCATTACCTCTAGCTCATTTATCATTTCATTTAGCTAAATTACCATTACTTCCAGTAGCAAATTATCATTTACAATCAAACACAAATATTCAAATCCCTTGGAACTCAAACAAATTATGGTAAAGGCGTTTGGGAATCCGCAATTGTCTGAAAGAAGTCAGTATCTACAAATTTGGGAAATCAATCTTCCCTGGCACGCTCGAAATATCAATTTTACTAAAAATTGCACCAACAGTATAAACACTTAGAAGCATTAAACAATTAAAAATTAAAAATATTTATTACATAATTAAATTAGCAAATACATATAATTGTTTTTAATAAAATTTTAGCAATATAAGTTGAACAAAAAATAAAATAACGTATTATAAATTATCCTTAGTGATTATAATATAAAAACTATGAAATCAAAGTAAATTATTTGTATTGAAGTTATTAAATTTTGGAATAAATACATAAAGGCCTAATTACTTAAAAATTCCTGACCTTTTCGAGTTTTAACAACTTTAGCATGTTCTTTCAACTTTTATTTAAAAAATCTTGAACTTTATATATTTTTTTAACAATTTTAATACGTTTTTGTAAAATTTATAAAAAAAAAATAGAAACTTTATAATTTTTAACATATTTTTTTAACAATTTATCAAAAAAAATTGATAAAACTCATAAAGTTTAGGATTTTTTAGGTAATTAGACCAATATTAAATTATATTTGTTCAATCAAATTTTTAACATCCTATAAAATGTTGTAGTGTTTAATATTGATATGATACCACACTTCTTTTAATTTTTTTAAAAATGAGAATTTAATGAATTAGTTAAAATTTTCTTATTAAAATATAAAATTTTCACGTGCTTAAATATTATTTAATGAATGATAACAGAAGAGCTGTTAATCTAAGAATTGAGATAATTTAATTTTACTAAAATAGTTTCATTAGCGCCTGAAGTATTATAAGATAAAAAAATAATTAGAACATATAAGATATATCATTTAAGATTAAAAATTATATATTTTAATAAAAAAATTTTGCTAATTCATTAAATTCTTGTTTTTAAAAAATATTAAAAGAAGTATGGTGTCATATCAATATTAAACACTACAACATTTTGTAGGATGTTAAAAAATTGATTGAACAAATATAATTTAATATTAGTCTAATTACCTAAAAAATTTTGAACTTTATGAGTTTTAACAATTTTTTTTTGATAAATTGTTAAAAAAGTATATTAAAATTGTTAAAAATTGTAAAGTTTTTGATTTTTTTTTTATAAATTTTAAAAGAACGTATTAAAATTGTTAAAAAAACGTAACGTTCAAGATTTCTTAAATAAAAATTGAAAGAACATGCTAAAATTGTTAAAATTCGAAAAGTTTAGGATTTTTTCAGTAATTAGGCCATACATAAATGGTGTCTGAACTTTTTCACTTTTACTATTTTGGTATTTGAACAAATTTTTTTAACAATTAGGTATCTGAACTGGTTAAAAATTTCTAAAATAGTGTCTCTAATAGGTTTTATAAGTTAAAATGGTTATATGTCATATTTTAAGCAGTAAATTGACTTAAATACTCATATTTTATATTAAACTTTATTTTTTTTATTCTAATAATTTTTTTGAAAATTATCAAAAAATAAAAAAAATATTTTTTATTTATTAAACAAAATTTAAATATTATTTTTTATTTGTAGTTTACTAATTATAGTGGCTGAAGTTAAATTTTTTATTCATGATTTTAGTCAAACTAAATTTTTATTCACTAGAAAAATATTTTTTTTATTTTTAATTATAATAAATAAAATTTTTTTTTATTTTTATTTTAGTTAAATTTTATTTTTCTTTTCACTCTTTTAAGTTTAACATTTTTATTTTTATTTTTATTTTTATTTATTTTTATTTTTATTTTTATTTTTATTTTTATGATAATATTTCAATTTTATTTTTTATTTTATTTTAATAATATTCAGAATTTTTTCAAACTTAATATATGAGTGAAAAAAATTAAATTGAAAAAATAAGAAATTGAAATTTAATATAAAAAAGGGCATACTGAATATTAGATTATAGTGGTTAAAGCACAATAAATTGACTTAAATGCCCTTTTTATATTAGATTTTAATTTATTTTTTTTAATTTAATTTTTTTTATAAAATCTGCTAGAGACACTATTTTAGAAATTTTTAGCAGGTTCAGACATCTAATTATAAAAAATAATTGTTCAAACACCAAATAGAAAAAGTAAAAAAGTTTAGACATTATATATGCATTTATCCCTGAATTGTTTTTCACATATGAATAATTAAATTATTTTTTTAAGTTAATATTGATTGTTGTGAAAGGTAAATAATCATTTTAAATTAAGGGTAATTAAGTCATTTTAAACTGTCAATGGAGTGCAATTATTAAGAGAATGAGTAAAAAAATTTCCACCCTATGATATAATGTCATCAATTTATTAATTATGTATTGTATAATGATGAAAGGCTATTATTTGGAAAAGATATTAAAATAAATAAAAATAAGTCTAATAATTATTTGTAAATATTTATTTTATTAATATAATGAAGGAAAAAAACCAATTTTAATAAAGTTTACAAATTGATGCAAAACCCCTCTACCTAATTAGAAAGTTAAATTTATATATAATTATTTAAAATTTATAATACAGACATCCATATTGTCTTAAACAATAATAAATACATGATAAAATTTTCAATAAAACATTAAATTTCTATGTGGTTCGACTCCACTTATTAAATTTTGACAATAGTCTACTTTTATTTAAATGCTATATAACAAGTGATGCCCATTATTTTTTTAACCCAATTAATTATAAGTTATATACATGCTCTTACATAATTATATTTCATAAATTAGTTATAATGACGACAATAACTTAAATATGATAGAGATAATATGTTTAAACTTCAAATCCTATGGAATTTTATTCATGTAAATAATAATAATAATAAAATGTAAAAAAATTATTAATATCTAATAAAATATAAGTAACTAAAACTTCTACTTAAAATTATTGAGTTATAATATTCCTAAAAATATTAATGAGTTAAAATATTTATAAATTGAAATAAGTAGAAGATGAAAAAATAATCTATTTCATATATATAATAGTTTAAAAAAATCTTAAAGGATATTATTAGTTTGTTAATTATCATCATTCTTATTTTTTTTTATTTTTTAAAACTTTAGACATATTATTTCTTTAATAAATGACAATTAATACAACTAAATGAATAATAATATCAAAACTAAAATGATAACATACCTCATTAAGAAGATGAAAAAATTCACATAAAAGATGAAGCTTTACTCTAAGGCATAAGCTAATGATTTGATATTTTAGTCGCTTCAACAATTTACACTCGTAAAAAAAGCTATAAATGCTCTTTTATTTAGGAATATTATAACTCAATAATTTTAAGTAATACAAAAAACAAAAGCTATAAATGGATTAGTCCACATAAAAATGCTCTTTTATTTTCGTTTTGTGAATAAATGCATGTATATGTATGTGTGCGCATATGTAGATATATTAACACAAACGCGTGTATGCATACATATATAAGTGCTGTTCCTTAATTATACAATGGTTGAGGAAAATTTTCCCTCTCGACCTTAATTTTCATATGATTAAAAAATCAGACAAATTTAGGAGTCTTTTTCAAAATTGTGTCGGTTAAGGGTGCACTAGTTTTAGGTGGTGTGGGTTAAGGCTTTTATTTCTTGTCTCTTCAATAAAAAGGAGTCAATGGACCTTAGCATTTTGTTATTTATTTATTTATTTTGAAAAGAAGCAAACCTTTAGTAGCACGACGACAAGTGTATATATACTGCAAATTATGATAAATAAATTAATCTTGTATTTAAATACAAGTATTTAATTTGAAATCAAATGTAAAAGTTTTAAATTCTTATTAAATGACTTCTTAAATTTATTGTAAATTTATTTCAAATTCTCATTAATATAAATGCACATAGTTATTAAAATAAAATAAAATAAAAGATTGGATTATTGGTATAAATAAAAATCTAAATATTTGTGGTTTCTTGTAATTTCATTTTAATTTTTTAATTTTTTTAAAAATATCTCAATTTCATTAATTATTGGTAATTTTAGCACAAATATGCATTTAGTCAAAATTAAAAAATACTAACGTACCTTCTATAGAATGTCAAATTAACTATTTATATTGTAAAATCTTTAAAGATAAATTGGCGTAAAAAATTCAAATGTTTCCAACTTTTGGTAAATTTATTCTATTTTTAATTTTGAAAAAAAATCAATTTAAAATCATTTAATCAAGATTAAATAAAAAACTATTGACATGATAATTAAAATATTAAATTTGCATATGATAAATTTCTAAATTTATGATTGACTATTATTTTAATAAATTTTAAAAAATTATATGTGTGTGCGCCTATGCATACATGTGTGTGTATGTAGTAAAATATGACAAATTTTATTTTCATTTTAAATTTAGATATTTTTAACTAATTTCAAATAAATAATTATGAAATAATTAAAAATTTTAAATTATATAGAGTAATAATTTTTATATTAAAAATATCTTTAATTTTTAAAATAGTATGATGAAAATCATTTATGAATTTAACAATTTCTTAATAATAAATTCTTTATTATTATTATTATTGTGTATGTATTTTATTTAAGTTCAAATAAATAATCATTCGTATTAATAAATTGGCTAAATTAAAATATTTTATTAAAATTTAAAAGTTGGGATAAATTTATTAAAAATTTAAAACATTTAAATTTTTTACACTAATATATCATTATATATCTAAAAAATTAGAAAGGACAATTTTGACATTTTATATGATATCACATTATTATTTTTATTTAATTTTGACGAAATTACTTTTTGTATTAAAATTGCCAAATATTTGTTAAATCAGAATATTTTTATTAAAATTAAAATATTAAAATAAAATTATAAAAGTCATAAATATTTAAATTTTTCAAACCAATAAACTTAAAAAGTTTTATTCAAATCGTAATCTATAATCAAATCCCTTACATCCAACCATGTTGTAATATATGATTTAGATTACAATATTTATTCTCCTATAATTAGGGGTGAGCACGGTTCAGGAAAATTCGGGGAAAAAAATTTTTCAGTATCGTACCATATTTCAGGGATTTTAAAAATAAAATATCCAGTACTAGTACCATTTTTCGGTACGGTTCGGTAGGGGATACTGTGTCATACCAATTTTTCGGTACGGTTCGGTACAAAGATTCGGTTCTTTTAGAACGGATCGGTATGGTTCGGTACGGTTCGAAAATTCAAAAATTTATATTATTGATTAAATTTATATTTATTAGCAACAATTAAATAAAAAAAATTTACTTTAGAATTCATTACAAAAAACAATGATAATACTAACTAATAAATATGTTAAATAAAGTTGAATTAATTGTATTATATAA
>CATIWO010493877.1:0-13698 GCA_949673435.1 Macaranga tanarius
AGATGATATTTAGTTATTATTATTATTATTATTATTATTATTATTATTATTATTATTATTATTATTATTATTATTATTATTATTATTATTATATTTAGTAGATAATTACTTAAGAAGTAATTATGAAAGGAGACTTTGGAGGCTAAAATAGAGGAGTTTGATTGGCTAATATATGTTGTGTATATTTAATTATTTTTATGTATATATGTGTGTGTGTTAGTGTAGAGTAAGTGTAGAGCTTTGAGAGGAAGAAAAGAGAGTGAGTTGTGAATGATTCTTAGAAAGCTTTTGATCTTGATCTAGCAATCAATTGGGAGGAATTAGGAAGTTTAATATCCATTGAAGTCAATTTGGTAAACTTTACATGCTTTATGGTTGAATTTGGTTGAGTTGTAATTGTTGGGAAATTCGGGTAGGAATTACTCTATTTTTCAGTCATTTTGCTATTGCCATATCTTAAGTTTTATAACTCTGATTTAAGCAAGCTTTAATGTTCTGGAAACCTCAGAGAGTCCTTTAGATTTCTTATGTTTTGAACTTGATCGAATTTTTCTGTAAGCCTTGTCATATTACGCTAGACATTTCAATGCTCACTAAATACTCTATTTTGGGCTGATTGGATTGTAAAATCCATAATTAATTCAACACTTGTCCAAATTGAGTAATTCCAATTAGAATTTGAAATAGATGAGAACCCTAGCTCCAGTAGTAATTTAGGGCTTTTTGCATTAGTGTGTGTGTCTTGAGGTCCATTTGAGTGAGGAGCATTTTATTGCCTTCTTGTGTATTAGGGGTGAATTGCTATGGTTAATTGTTGGTTTTAGTATGTAATGATATATAGGAGTTGGAAGAGGAGAAGGAGGCCCTGCTCAATAGGAGGGGTTTTACATGAGAAGGAGTTCAAGCTTTTAGTAAGTAATTGTTAACTCAATGCTTATGTATAGTAATTATCTTGTAACTAAAATTACTTGACAATGCTTGACTTATGAATGCCAAATTTAATAGCAAGAATGAGTATGAATATGTGATATTGGTATCTTTGATGTGTAAGCCACCTAGTGTGGTATGATAAATATATATTGTGTTGTGAGTATATAGAAAGGTATGCATTTTGCATCAATATGAGGAATATGTGTGTGTGGAGTTTGAGCTCCATGATCTGAGATTGAAAGGGGTAGAAAGTCTCAGATGTGGCCATTCATGTGATAATTATATATATGTGTATACGTGTGAGATTTGAGATTGAAAGGGGTAGAGAATTTCAGAAATGGCCACAGATAGATGAAAAGAAAAGAAGGGAAAGAAAAGTAAAAATAAGCTTGTGCATAATCATGCATTATTGCATTATGTATGTATATAAGTGTTGAATGGGGTTTTATTTGTGAGATTAATGAATTGTAAATGCGGAATAGTAGTGTGGTTGTTTATTGCACGATTGGCCCTACTATAGTAGGGAGATGAATATATTCTTGGGGAGGTTCTGCCCAATTTTTGGTAGACTCCTCGCAGATTGTGTTTGTATTAATAAGTTATTGTAGAGCTTAGTGTGCCACAAATAAATTATATTGTTAAGGAAATAGGTTGAGACACCAACAATGTTGTTTGTTGTGATGTTAATAGATGTTTGGTGTAGACTAGTGTGTTTATAATGTATGGTTGTAGCTTGAATTGTGTTATATTCATATGTTTTGACATCACTAGTCACTTCAAGAGTATTTTAGTTAATACATATAAATGAATTCCGCCTATGTGTCTTCATAAAAATTATAGTTCTCTGAGTTAGCTTTTCGTATCTTTTTGAATCACTCAAATCCGAGTTCAGCAGAGAAAGTTATATCCAAAAGAGTGCAACATGGTCCGCAAGCCATGTGCCAAGTGCAGACTTTCAGGCATGGCCGTGCGGTCCTAGAAGAAAAATGACACAAATCAGGCACGGCCATGCCAAAAAGTGGTACGGCCGTGTATACCCCTTGCGCAGCCCTTGTAGGATTGTAGTAATTTGACCATAACTTGAGCTCTAGACCTCCAAATGAGGCATGGTTTGAAGCTACGGAAACCTTAAAGAGTCCTCTACAAGTTCCAAATTTGAGATTGGCTAGAATATATTTTTAAGATTCTTTAATTGAGCTTGACATTTTAGTGCTCACTTTCACCTTTATCATTTGGACTCCCATGCGCAGTCTAAATGTTTAATTCTTGTATTTTGATGTGTAGCAATATATTTTATGTATTTTTATTAATTAGTTCTTGAGAAGAACTATATGTATGGTTGTATTATCAATTGCTTATTGAGTCGCAAGCTCATTCCTTTGCGATTGTAGTTTTCAGGATAGTTAGCCATTTGAGCTATTGCTTAGATTAGAAAGCTTAAAGCTTGGTTTGTCACGAACTCAGGTGGGATGACAGTGTGCTTGATGACTATATCTCCATCCTTATGTGCATTTTATCCTTTTTAGCATCAAAGATTTTGCAATAGAATTATGTTGTATTTGTATACATATGTAAATTATATGTACATTGTATAAATTAATACTTTAATATATATAAAGTATCTTTTCATTTAAGAAAATTTTTATTATTCATGTTTTATTTCATTAATCTGGACACGTCTATATGGTACCTGGAGGGTGCTACACATGGATCATTCTTTTAGCCATTTTCACTAACGTCCTATTCTTCCTCTTAATTACCCTATTATGTTAAAGTGTTATAGTAGAAGAATAGTTGTGAGAAATACCATTTTTGTCATAAAAAGAGTTAAATTTCTCATTTTCAAATTTGGTTCTATAATCATTCTTAATGCTAGTGATGCAAAAGCCTTTTTCTTTTTGAACTCTTTTTGTAAAACTTTTAAAAGCATTAAAAGTATCATTTTTATGAGTTAAGAAACACACCTAAGTAAATTTTGAGTAATCATCAACAAATACAAATGTATAATGCATTCCACATAAGCTAGCTGCTCTAGTTGGTCCAAACAAATTCATATGTATTAGCTCAAGTAACTTAGAAGTGGACAATATATTTTTGAGTTTGAATGAAGACTTAGCTTACTTCATATTTTACAAACATCACAAATCTTGTCTTTAATGAACTTAAGTTTGGATAACCCATCCATAAATTGACTTTTACTAAACTCATCAATTAACTCAAAATTACCATGTCCTAATCTCTCATGCCAAGCCCAAGTATCATGGAAAATGGACATTACGCACTTAAGGTCTTTATTATCTACTTTTTTTAAGTCAATAACATAGATATTATGTACCCTTTCACCACTAAAAACTAGTTTATCATGATCGAGTCTACTAACAAAACAATTCCTAGGGTTATATGTCACTTTATATCTCATGTCATAAAATTGGCTAATATTAAGCAAGTTATACTTTAAACTATATATTAGCAATATGAAATGAATAAATAGAGTTTTCAAGTTACCTATTTTGCCAATTCCCACTATCTTCCCTTTTAGCATTATCTTTAAATATGACACTACCTCCATCCTTTGCTTCAGGAGATGTGAATTGGCCTTTTTCTACTATTATGTGACTTGAACTTCCACTATCTAAATACCATTGGCTCTTTCTCTCAGTGGATTTCAAGCATACTTATACAATAACAAATCAAACATTCTTTTAAACCCAAACCTTAAGTGGTCAAGGTTGGCTAGTCTCAAAGTAATCTAATGGCAATAATTATAAGTGTAACCTCCTATAATAATAAAAATTGTTAGTATGGCCTAACGTTATGTAATAAAAACATCTCACTAAGGCAAACCTATTGTGCTTAGGTACATAAGGGCTTTGAATATGAGAGTGTTGTATATATCATCTAATAGGCATATGAGTCTTAAAATAAGCGTGAGACATATAATCACAAGTGTGCATATAATTGTGTGGAGTTTCATGCTTTGGTGTGTGCCATTTAATGTACATAAAAGCATGCATATGTTGAGGTCTCTTAGCTTGAGACTTGGACCATTGAGTTATAGGGGGATTTGCCTTGAGATGTTTGGCATTGGTTCTAGGTAAGTGAGACTCTTTAGTCTTGGTGAGTTGAGTTTTAGCATTCTAATTAAGGATAAATAAAGAAGGAAGTTTGGCATTTACAAACTTGGTATGAGCAGATGATGATGATGATGTAGCCCCATAGGCATATCCAAGTCCAAACATATCAATATGAGAACTTTAAAAAGTTGTCAAAAGTCTTTTTCCTTTTATGAAATTTGGAAAAAAAAAATTTCAACTCTAAAATCTCTTTTGAAAGAATTTTATTTTCTTTTTTAGTTTTATCAAATGCATTTTTTAAAGAAGTAAAGGCTTTCAAATTATTAGTGAGTTATTCATTAAAGAAATTCATTTTAGAGAACTTTTCTTTCAAATCCTCAAATTCTTTTTACAATTTTGAAAACTTTAGATTATAAAACTTCTTCTTAGAATATAAATTTTTACATTTCAAGATAAGTTTGATCATAATAGAGCTCTCATCATCATCATCATCATAAGAGGAATTAGAAGTAAAAGGTACCTCTTTGTTGTCCTCAAGGGTCATAAAGTAAAGATTGGCTACTTTTTATTGTGCCTCTACTTTTTCAAATCGGAGGAGTTATCCCATGTAGCTTTAAAAGCTTTCTTTTTTTTTTCCTTTTCTTTGAGCTTGGGACTTTTTTGTCTAATGTAATCGAGCTTCTTATATTCATAACATGTTACCTTTTTACCCTTCTTGTGATCACTCCTTTTGAATTTTCTTTACTTTGCCATATTCTTTTTTTCTCAAGAATGTTTTCTTGAATCCCCTTATAAGCATGGAAAGTTCTTCATCTTTCTTAGTTAAATCCTCAAGACTCTCATCTTCACTATCTTTTTAAGTGGCCTTGAGAGTTATCCCTTTTTCTTCTTTTCCCTTTCCTCCTTCTCATCCTCTCTTTACTTTAAAGTGAGATCATATGTCAATAGTTTGCCAATTAGCATATCAGTGGAGAGGTTGGATAGATTATGTGCTTCTTCAATGGATGGCACCTTTGATTCCTAATTCTTTTTGAGTAGCACTCTAAGGATCTGTGTTCACTTCCTCCTTGGAGCAATGCTTTCCTAACTTCCTTAAGGTGGTAAAAAGTGTATTGAGCCTATTTTTCATTTTGGTGATGGATCCTTATGGCTTCATTTTAAAAAGTTTGTATCCATATATAGGAAGTTGAACTTTCTTGCTTCTCACTTAGATGTTTTTTACATAGCGGTTCTTTAGAGTCTTCCAAATCTCTTTGGACAAAATGTAATATTGCATCTTCCTACCTTCCTCTCTAGACATTAAGGCCAAAAGGATTATCATGGCTTTTTTGTTCTTATAGTTGTCCTCTTTTTATTCTTGACTCTATTTAGATTACAAGAACTTGGGTGTTCTCTGCCATCTCTATTGGTGGTCCAATCCTTGAAATACCACATCCCATAGCCTTATAGGATAGTACTTCTAATATGGGTAATCATTTCCAAAAAAGCAGTCTAATAGATTGAAAGTTTAGAAATTCACTCCTTTTAATCTTTGTTTCTTGCAATCAAGTACTGAGAAGTCAAGCGTTGATACTAAATAAAAGTGGCCTTAGAGGGGGGTGAGTAGAGATAATCAATTTTTTAAGATTGATTACAAGAATTAAAGGTTAATTTGAAAGGCACAATAATAAAAGGAAGAACAATGAAGAAAGCAATCAATAAGGCACAATTAGTTATAGAGGTTCAGATACACAAAATTCTACTCTTCTACCTAACTTCTCTCTAAGTTATAATTTTCAATCATCTGCAGCAATATTATTAATAAGATAGTTACAAGTAAGCATTTTTCTAGCCTTAACTTAAACCTTGCAATAAGTGAGCTTTTTTTAGCTTAACTCAAACCAAATCCTAAATTGCAAGTGTTTTAAATGGTTAACATTTAAACCAAAAAGATAATTTATTATTACTTCCCTTAACTTAACCTAAGAAAGGGTAGAAATATAATCCTATCTCTAAATCACAACCCAACTCTCAAGAATTTAAAAGTGTTTTAAAGAATACAAAGAATGCTTTCCATGCTCAATTGAATTCTAATACTTAATTTCCTCAACCAACTATCTAACTTCTTAAATGAAATTTTAAGACTTGTATTTATAATTGAAGAGTGAAAAAAAGCCGTTAGAGTATTGGCAATTTATCTCTAACCTCTCTATCTTTATTTGATATTTCTATAACCTTTTGTAGGAAACAAGTTGCTCACGGTCGTGAGGGGCAGGGTCGCGATCTTGAAGGTTAAAAAACTAGTAACTACCTTCAAATTTTGCCCGTTGTAAAAATGCCAAGTGGATCATGATGACCCTTATGATCGTTAGGAGAGGCCGATCGTGATGCCCATTCTCACGATCGTGAGAAGAGACCGCGAGGGGCACAAAGTTATTGGTTGATTTGAGCTTTAAATGATCTTGGACCGTGAAAGCTCCTCATAGTCATGAGGAGAACTTGTAAGGGGTATAGAAATCTCCAAGAACTTTGCTCATTTGGCCTTAATTAATCTCCTTTGACTCATGATCACTTTCATGGTCATGAAGGGCACTTGTGAGGGTCCTAGAAGCTTCAATTTAACTATAATTTGATCTTCAGTGCTTGCCTCATTATTTTAATTTATAGACACACTTAAATGAACATATTAGTGATTCAAAATTATTTATTAAAGTCAATATAAAGGCGGGTTGGGGATTGATCATACAAATGGTCAAATAACAACAACAACAACAATAATAATGATGATGATAATAATAAATAGATTGTTAATATTTTTCTGTGTGCATTAAGAAAATATGATCCTAAGCTACATTGCTATTATTAAATAAACTATATATAGAATTTCATAAACACAAATAATAGATTTTCTAAGATAATATAGATAATTAGCATATAGTATAAGATTTAGGCCACAAAAACCACAAACACAATTTAGGCTTCATACATATAAATATATCATTAACACTTAATACATACTTACATATATGATTGTTAATACATAAACATTGAACCAATTACTTGATATTACATTAGCTTATTTGATGTGTGATAGAATTAGGTTTTAGATTATTAAAATTTAGCTAACATGAAATAAATTTTCAATAAAATCAATTAATAATAACAATAAAAAATTAAAAATAAAAGGTCGCTGACCTTAAAAATTAGAAGAGCTACAAATTCTAAAAGTGACCTTAAAAATTAGAAGAGCTACAAATTCTAAAAGCAAAACAACAAAGTAGAAGAAGAAGACATGTTGGGTAATAATGACCTCATGTGGAAAAGAATTAGCTTTCAGTTAGTAAGTGGTCCGTTTTTTTTTATAAGAATAAAAATAAATGGTCACTAACCTTAAAAATTAGAAGAACTACAAATTCTAAAAGAAAAAGAATGAAGTAGAAAGAAGACATGAAGGGTAATAATGACCTCATATGGAAAAGAATTAGCTTTCAGTTAGTAAGTGGTCCGTTTTTTTTAATAAAATAAAAATAAATGGTCACTGACCTTAAAATTTAGAAGAGCTACAAATTCTAAAAGTGACCTTAAAAATTAGAAGAGCTACAAATTCTAAAAGAAAAAGAATAAAGTAGAAGAAGAAGACATGAAGGGTAATAATGACCTCATGTGGAAAAGAATTAGCTTTCTGTTAGTAAGTGGTCCTTTTTTTAATAAAAATAAAAATAAATGGTCGCTGACCTTAAAAATTAGAAGAGCTACAAATTCTAAAAGTGACCTTAAAAATTAGAAGAACTACAAATTCTAAAAGAAAAAGAATAAAGTAGAAGAAGAAGACAAGAACGGCAATAATGACCTCATCTGGAAAAGAATTAGCTTTCAGTTAGTAAGTGGTTCATTTTTTTTAATAAAAATAAAAATAAAAATTAGAAGAGCTACAAATTCTAAAAGAAAAAGAATAAAGTAGAAGAAGAAGATATGATGGGCAATAATGACCTCATGTGGAAAAGAATTAGCTTTCAGTTAGTAAGTGGTCCATTTTTTTAATAAAAATAAAAATAAATGGTCACTGACCTTAAAAATTAGAAGAGCTACAAATTCTAAAAGTTACCTTAAAAATTAAAAGAGCTATAAATTCTAAAAAAAAGAATAAAGTAGAAGAAGAAGACATGAAGGGCAATAATGACCTCATGTGGAAAAGAATTAGCTTTCAGTTAGTAAGTGGTCCGTTTTTTTTAATAAAAATATAAAAATAAATGGTCATTGACCTTAAAAATTAGAAGACCTGCAAATTCTAAAAATGACCTTAAAAATTAGAAGAGCTACAAATTCTAAAAGAAAAAGAATAAAGTAGAAGAAAAAGACAGGGGGCAATAATGACCTTATATGGAAAAGAATTAGCTTTCAGTTAGTAAGTGGTCCGCTTTTTTAATAAAAATAAAAATAAAAATAAATGGTCACTGACCTTAAAAATTAGAAGAGCTACAAATTCTAAAAGTGACCTTAAAAATTAGAAGAGCTATAAATTTTAAAAGAAAAAGAATAAAGTAGAAGAAGAAGATAGGAAGGGCAATAATGACCTCATGTGGAAGAGAATTAGTTTCAGTTAGTAAGTGGTCCATTTTTTTAATAAAAATAAAAATAAATGGTCATTGACCTTAAAAATTAAAAGAGCTACAAATTCTAAAAGTGACCTTAAAAATTAGAAGAGCTACAAATTCTAAAATAAAAAGAATAAAGTAGAAGAAGAAGACAGGAGCTAGGAAGGGCAATAATGACCTCATGTGGAAAAGAATTAGCTTTTAGTTAGTAAGTGGTCCGTTTTTTTGTTTTTAAGCAGGGATAGAATTGGAAGAAAAAGTGTGGACACATGGTTTAGCAGACCCGTTAATAAAAGCCCAATAATGATAAGATGTCATATAAGCCCAAATTAGCAAGGGAGTTGAATTCTGGTCTGCTTGAGAGAAACCCAAAATCCATTGAAAAGAATCAACACTTATTAACTCATGGCCCAGCTGACCCAGCCAACTCAGCCCAACAATCTATAGCCCAAGCCCAAGTGTCTGGCCTATTTGATCATAGAGGCGACGCCTTTATGAAGTAAAGTTGATGCCTTCATGACTCAAAGGCGTCGACTCTACATAGCTAAGGTGACGCCTCCCTGATTAAGAGAAGAAAAAAAATAAATGCTCTTCAAATAACAGAACATAGGATCTTCCACGTTATGTAGCTCCTCTCCCACATATATGGGAGAGGAATAAAGAGAGAGACATGGGATTTAATGAGATAGTGAATGATTGAGACCCCTATAAAGAAGAAGAGGGATCTCTGAACCAAGAGGGATTTTTCTGGAGAAGGAAAAAAGCTAAAAAAGAACAGATAGAAAACAAAAAAAAAACTAAAGAGAGAGGGACAATTGTAAGAGGACAAAAAGGATCAGGATTCAGAACTCTTAAAGCTAAAGGGTTAGAACCAATTCTGAGGGCTCAATCACTTTCAATATGATTTTTAGTAAATATTTCTTCTCTATCTCTCTTAATTTAAGTCCTGTTTTATTTTCTCTGCAAATGTTTTTTGCTTTCTATCGATTGTAGCATGTAATTATTGAACTCTTTAATGTGTTTAAGTTAGTTTATGATTTATTTATGAGATAAATTATGTAACTGATTGAAATCATCGAAATCTAAGAATTTCTTATAAAAAATTTATGCTAGTGGGAACAGAGACGATGTCTCTTCGCAAAGATGTCACCTCTGCTCATGGAGGCATCGCCTCTGTTGAACAGAGGTGACGTCTCTGTAATTTGAATTAGCCCTTTAATTTATTTGACCATTGCATGAATAGGTGTTTTTCTCACTAAGTCGGCGACTTAGCTCCATAGAGGCGACACCTCTGTGGTTAACTGATCTATTTTTGTTTATTTATTTGCTTTTGCTAATCTTCTCAGAGTTTCTTTGCAGAATTTCTAGTTCTCAATGATTTAATGTTATTTTGATGGCAATGCAGTCGAAATAATAAATTATTTCCATTATTTAAATTAGAATTTATTTTTTTATTTTATTCATTTATTATGTATTTCTTGTAAAAATTAGTTTTAACTTTTTTCTCCTCCCTCCTTTCTTTATGTGTTCTTTTAATTATGTTTGTATGGTTTATTATTTTTATTTTTGTTGTTTTATTGTGAATTGTGGAATGGTGTGTGGATATATGAATCAAGGCCCAAAATTGCATTTAAATGGACTAATTAATAATTTGGGCTAAAATTAAAATTTAGAAATTGATGGATGCCCATTTGCATATAATTAAAAGGATAATTAAATAATTAAAAATAATAAAATATAAAATACAAATGGAGACCGATCGCCAGGTCGGGTGGGCTATTCAAAGGCCCATACCTAATTTTTGAACCCAATCTCTGAGGACGGCTACTGAGCTCCCTCCGTGGGATCCAATTACTGTAAAAGTGTCCCAAATTTCACTCAGGTGGCAACTCCATTCTCTAACCAAAGCTTGTCAAAAGGCCCAAGTTGTACTCCTAGTGGGCCCTGAGCCCGCACAGTACCGTAGTCGCCGGATATTTAGACGTGCGCTGAACCCCGTCGACTACAGTGGCGACTCCACTGGGGATAGAGAAACTGATTCCAGTGTTTTGTATTTTATTATTTTTAATTATCTAATTATTCCTTATGTATTTGCATTCACTACACTGTTTTTACATATTGCGTACACAGTCCTTATTAAACCGATAATGGTTATTGCTTTACTGTCTGTGTTTCATTCAAATCTGTTGGTGGAGTATATAACTATTGTCACTCACAGTGCAGTACAAATGAGTACGTCATTTGGACCTTTGAGTGGGGAGACAGAAAAAAGTATATAACAGACTGTGGAAGCCTTTGACTTTCCTAAGACTCAGCTCATGTAAGTGCCTTAACAACTACCCTTAAGATTTTTCTAAATACATGTGTTTTTTTGCCATATAGTAATATCATTCACAAAGCCCGAACTCAATAAATGATGAACTATTTTAGATTGGGCTTTTGTCCTTCTACTATGGCCCATTATCTTGGACTTTAGTTTTATGGAAAAATATGCTACTTATTTATCTTATCTCAAGAGCTTATGCATGTGCGTCGGTTTTATTATCCCCTATTAATAATTAAAATTCAGACAAAAAATCCTAAGTAATAGACTGACCAATGAACACATGTGTGAGAAGTATAAGGTTGGAAGGCTGTGTTTGAGACCTTATGTGTGCTTTGTTTACTTATTTGTTTGTTTAAGCCCTTAATAAAAAAATCTGCATATCATGTATGCACATCATGCATATTTCTAACCCTTTGTCTTGTAGAAATAGATCCTCCGTCTTCTGTTTAGATACGCACCCGTAAAGGTTGATTAATCAGATCTATACCCGTTAGAGCTACTCCACACACTAAAACTGCAACAATGTTTGACAATACTGATTTGGAAGCCTTTGGGAGACATTTGAAAGAAGAGATCGCTGCTGATACTAAAAATCTTATCCGAGAGGTAATGGGTGAAATTCTTCAGACAGCTAGGGGAAAACAACTGATTGATTTAGATGAGGGTGAAGCTATAATTGGGAAACCTAGGGACTGGGATAATGATCTCGAGATAGTGCTTACTGAACCTCCTAGGCAAAAATTTCAGGCTGCTGCAATTTCTGAAGAGCCTGTATAGGCTAAGGAGATGGTAAAAATGAGGTCCCAAATGCAACTACTGATGAAGGATAAGGGTATGGATGCTTCAATGGACTACAGTGATAAAAATTTTAATAATCAGGAGCCTTTACCAAAAAAATTCAAATTCCCAGATATGAAGAAGTATTTGGGTACAGAGGATCCATATTTGCATATGAAGTAATTTATTACTCATATAAAAACAACTGAGCTCACTACATCTCAGATTGTAAAGCAATTTCCATTGTCCTTGGAGGGAGCACCAGTTCGCTGGTATTATTCCTTGGAACTATATGTGCAAGCTAATTGGAAAGAATTGTGCACTGCTTTTATGAAATAGTATGGGCTGAACTCCCAGATGGCGGTTTCATTGAAAGATTTACAAAATACTAAGCAAAAATTCAATAAGTCTTTTTTTAATTATCTGACTAGATGGAGGGGCAAGCTAGCACAGATGAGATAGCGACCAGCCGAGTCTGATCAGTTATGCTCACTATTGATAGGTGTATTCTACCACCTGCAAAGAAGCTGAATGATATGGGAATCAGAAACTTTGAAGAACTCTACAGGTTTGGAGTACAGAAAGGGGGTGATGTGGCTCAAGAAAAGAAGTATTTCGCGGGAAGATCTGGGAATAAGGAAGGACCAAGCAGCAATATCCAAATCAATGCTATTGATCGGCCTCAAAAATTTTCTAATCTTGGAAGGCCCCTCTCAAAAGTCCTCGACAAGCTTATTGAGAAAGGACTCCTTCGTCCTTTACCACCTAAGGCCCTATTTTCCAATGCCAACCCAAAGCTATTTTGCAAATACAACTAAGTAATTAGACACGACACTGACTAATGCATCCACCTTAAATATGACATCCAAGACCTCATTGACTCCGGGAAACTAGTTGACCTAGAAAACAGAAAGCCAAACACTCAAACAAACCCTTTGCCAAATTACCAAAATACCCCACCTCCAAACCAACATGTCCTGTTGATTGGCACTGAATTGACTGAAGAACAAGTGCTAAGCTCTTTCATCAACCTCCAGCCTAACCTTGAACTTACCCAACCTATCAAACCGGAGACCACGTATGAGAGGGGTCTATTCGTAAATATGTTGGATATTTGGTCTTTCAATAATGAGGAAACTCAAGAAGGGATTGATGTGTGGGAAGTTAAAAGAGAATGGGTGGTCGAGCATATGGCGTCAGCTGAAAAGAAGAAGGAACAGAAAAAGGAAGAATCAGTTAAGAAAGAAAAACTTGAAGTCGAGTCTGAGGTTGATGAGAAGGAAGAGCTGAAGAAAAAACTACCTGAGAAGACAGTGTCTAGTATCTAGGAACTTCTGATACAGTATAAGATTCATTGAGATGCTATAGTTCAGGTCTTACATGAGAGAAAAGTTTTTACCAGCATAACCCCTCAATAGTTAGTGAATTCCTTAATGCAAAAGCCTGAGGGGGTAATTGTATTCACTGATGAAGATCTGCCATTGGAAGGGAGGGAGCACTATCGACCTTTGTTCATTAAAGCTGAGATCAAAGGGAAGATGACTTGCTATGTAATGGTTGATGACGGGTCAACCATATATGTATACCCTTTGAAGATACTACCAAGGCTTGGTTTGACTGTTGCTGATCTGCAACCTACTGATGTGATAATTAAGGCCTATGACGATACTAAAAGGTCAGTCAAGGGTACATTTAGAACTCTGATCAAGACTGGGCCTATTGAAGCTTAGGTCACCCTCCATGTGATTGATATCCCGGTCACTTTTACTGTGCTATTGGGGAGGCCTTGGTTCCATCCTCTTGGTAGAGTTCCTTCCACTCTTCATCAGAAGATCAAGTTTCCAAACGAGGGGAAGGTAGCCACTATTTCAGCTGAATCTAGGGGTGAGCACGGTCCGGTTCGGTTCGGAGAATGCAATTCTCCGGAATTGCTCCATACTATCGGAGATTTAAAAATCAAAGCTCCGGAATTGCTCCAAATTTTCGGTTCGGGACAGTTCGGAGATTAAAAATTTCG
>CATIWO010494460.1:0-13147 GCA_949673435.1 Macaranga tanarius
TATACTTTAAATTATTTTTATAATCATTTATGTACTTTTTTTATTTTTATTTAGTATTTTTTATTTTATAATATATATGTTTATGATAATTATTTTTTGGAGTATAATTATTTTGATGGTATTAATTATTTATATTTCAAATAGAAGAAATAATTTAAAACAGATCATTATTTTTTCAAAGAAAATTAATTATTTTTATCATTATTAAGACAACATTTAATATGTTAGAAATTTAGTTTTTCATTATATATTTTATATAACAATAATAACAATATAAAATATATATTGATATTATTGTAATAATAGAAAATATTTTAAATTACATAATGATATTTATTTATTTATTCTAATTATTACATAAGATATTTTTGTTACATATTTTAAAATCTAAAACGCCAAAATCATGGATTCGAATCTCGTACTGCTGTAGACATTTTTAAAGCAATATCATATATATTGGGAGTTGAATTTTCATTATTTTGTCTTCGATCTTCTTCAACAATACAATACATTTTATATTGTCGAAGAAAAATCATAACAACCTTTACATAATTTGCTTGAGGATTATGAAACCGGATTGCATCAAACATAAATACTTGGTCTGATCGCAAAGTTGCTCATAAAGCAGAATACTTAGCTTCATTGCTTAATATATTTTCACTAAAAATAATTTCTTATAGTTGATTGTTAACGCAGATCACATGCTCGTTAATGTTATCAGTATCTGCAATCTTCATGTTTGCTAACTCGTTAATCAAGTTAGTCATATGAGCACGTTGTGTGGAAGTATGTATTTTTATTAGAGTTCTAATTGAACATACCATTGTTATACTTTATGAAAATAAAGTAAGAAATAAGAAAGTATGTGGTTATTGTATATGAATCTCTTTATATATAAACATTACAACTACATTTACGTGTATGTTATACATTTTTATAAAGGACATATGTTGTTTTACAGTTTTTCACTTTATATTGTTGTGACACTTTTTTTTTTTTTTTTTTTTTGCTGAGTAATGTAATATGTAGCTGAGTAAGTTGTTTTGTGTGATTTAATATCACTATTGAACGACATTTGTTATAAAATAATATTCAATATATTAAAAAAGTAATTGATATAAGTGTATATGTCATTGGATAAAAAAAATCATTAAATTGATATTGAAATATATTATAAAAATACTTATAGAAAAAAAAGTATATATAAATAATCATATTTTATAAATTCTTAGAGTGTGTTAGACAAATAATTGGTGATTTATTTTTTTAAAATTTCATTGATTGTAAAATTTAAATGGTGTGCACGATTGAATATTGATGAAAGTTTATACTTTTTATTTTTTTGATGTCAATTAATTTGGTAATAAATAATTACTACAAAGAAAAAATGATTTTAAAAATTGAAGAATTTAATATAATTAAAGAATTTTGTGTTAAATACTTGAAGAATTTGTTTACTGAATGTTTTACATTTAATTTCTTCATTTTTTATTTATTCCATAAAACATAAAAAAAAATATTTATTTAAGTTTATAACTTACATTAGTATTATACATAATGTAAAAAACATTAATACATAGTTCTTACATTTAATATACATAATATAATATATTTTTGACTAATTTTATTTAATCTTTTCTTTTCCTCGGCAGTTGTTGCTGCAACAAATAAAAACAAAAAAAAAAAGTTAGTGTATATTTTAAGAGAAATTGTAATATAAATAAAAATATTGAAATGCTTACTTATCAATTTCTTTTTGCGGATATTTTCCTTCTTTTAGTTTCAGAAGTAATGTCTGTTGAGTTTAAGAAGTTGACGATGATGATTTGGTTTCTTTTGTCTCCGTAACTTGAGCAGTTTCATCATTAGAAAATATTTTAATTACTTTAAAATTTAAAGTTGTCGGATCACGTTCATCAGTCGTCACTGTAATTTGAAAAATTTTTGTTTGGCCAATGAGTTGCATCAAAACTCGTAGAATTGTTGTTAGTTGTTCTTTTGACTTGACGACCACATTAGGTAATAATACGTATGCAGGAATTTTAATACAATCTTGAACAACTTTTCCAAATACTATGAAACATGTGGAGTCAGTTGAGTCATCGATAATTATATTTAATCGATACCTGCAAATAAAATTTATATTTATATTATATACTATTTTATTAATTTTATAAAATAATAAACTTACCATATCGTAGGCAACTTTTCAATTTCTCCACAATTGTTGCACCAAATTTGTGTATTATAAGTTCTTTTTCCTCTGTGATATGATGGGCAAGCTCTGTAGCACCATCCATTTAACGCATCAATATCAGTCACAGTCGCCTTGCATGTAAATTTAACTCCCTGACATTTAATATAATTTTAGTATCTTATAATATGTTTTATTTTTATCTGTAAATATTTTTTGAACTAACCTTTTGTTCATGAGCATCCACTTCAAACAATTGTTGTATAGTTTTTCGATTAAGCTTTGCTTCTTCTTCAGGATCTAAAATTGTTCTATAATAGATATTCTACTCTCCAATATTTATTCACCTCATTGTAAAATGTATAATGAGTATATAAAAATTATTTTATAAAAAAGTAATATATATTGACTTACTTATTTTTCAGTTTCAAAGATTGTGAAATATCTATATTTATGTAATATTGCGTTGCGGAACAATTGAATATTGAAAGATTTCCTATATATAAGATGTTAAAAAAATAGTTAGCTTCTTATAACTTATTGTAAACTGATATTTTGGTCTCTAAAAAATTTGTAATTACTACGTGCCTTCATACATTCGTACCGTTGCTATTGTTACACACAGTATTATTGGACCATTTTCTTGTTCAGACATCAATAATTGTTCATTCAATGTCTCTGCCATTTGATTCCAGAGTATGAACTGCAAGTCGAATCCCCTATATGTCAACATTTTATATTAGTACAAAATTTTTTATAATATTTTTTTGGTAAAATAACATAATTTTTTTTAGTATTACCTTTGATTTTTCATTTTGATTATTCTTTTTCTTACTCGTTCTAGCCTTGAAAATATTTCTATTAAAGGAGTTATTGCAGCGATTTGTCCAATCACATCTAAATTAATAAAAGTAACATTTGTTAGACGATTAATATATATATGTTTTAATTTCTTATGGAAATTATTATAAAATGAATAAATATGTGTAATGAAAGTTTATAATACATACCTGTAAGATAAATATCATTATTTATTCTTGTGTGTAATATTTCGAACTCAATGAAGTTGAACTTTTCAAACGGAATTTCTGCTGTTGTTTCAGATATTCGGCGAATGAATGTATTCCTTGTCAACCGTATCATATAAGAAGATTGAGAAACTCTATATGATTTTTTAAGGGAATAACAGTAAATCCCAAAATTATATAAAGTTCATCTTTTTGTAATTTATATTGAAAGTATGAAATTTCACTTTTCCATACTATAGCATGAACATCGTTTCCCTATTAAATAATTCATTATTGATGTGAATTTTTTACTGATAATATATAGTAACATATAATATACAAAAAAAAAATGTTTACCTCTTCATCAAGTAATAAGCTGTCAAGACTGATAAATTCATTGTTGTTATTTGAAATAATTGTCTCCCATAAGCATACTGCTCTTACTCTTATCTTCCAATGATGTTGCTCAGGTTTCAAATCTTTCAATAAAGCATAATTCATTGTATGATAAATCTGCCAAAAAAAATGTATATTCTATAAAAATTATAAATATTGGAAAATTTCTTTGTAAACAATATTTTTTGTTAATCCTTTATCATTATTTTCATTATCATCAATCATAATCTTTAAACCGTCTGGAGATAATACACGTGATATTGCTACCTAAAGTTGGCCATGAGAAAATACTGGTTGAGATAAATATAAACTCACTCTACTTAATATTTGTCCTTGACTTTTATTTATTATCATCATATAACATAATTTAATTGGAAATTAGTTTCAGAATCTTTTGGATATAATTCTCTTGTGACAGAGCCAAAAGTTTCTTTGAATAATTTCTTTTAATTTTAAGTCCTAATATGTAGTCAGCTTCACCCATGTCTTTCATGTCAAAATTTATGGACAGCTAATTTTTAATGTCCATAACGTACTTTTTGTCATTTTCAATTATTAAAATATCATCAATATAAAGAGATAGAGTTACAAGTTTATCATCACATATTTTAATATAAACACAATGGTCCTCATTAATTACCTTGAAATCATAAGTCATAATAGCCTTATGAAATCTAAGGTACCATTGTCTGGATGACTATTTAAGACCATAAATGGATCTTTGGAGCTTGCATACTTTGTGCTCTTGGCCTTAAACAAAACCTACAGGTTGTTCCATGTAGATTTCTTCATCTAGTTCTTCATTAAGAAAGGCTATTTTTACATCCATTTGATGCAATTCTAAATCCATATGAGCCACAATAGCTAGGATAAGGTGAATAGAGGTAAACTTGATAACAGGTGAAAAAGTTTCTTTATAATCTATACCCTCTTGTTGAGTATAACATTTCTCCACTAGTCGAGCTTTATATCTATCAATGGAACCATCCGCCTTACGCTTAATTTTAAGAATCCACTTATTTCCAATAGCTTTTCGGCCAGGTGGTAAATTAACCAAGTTCCAAACTTGATTCATTTTTATTGATTCTATTTCCTCTTCTAATGCAGCTTTCCACTTTTCCTCCACTTACTCCCAATAGCTTTTCGGCCAAGTGGTAAATCAACCAAGTTCCAAACTTGATTCATTTTCATTGATTCCATTTTCTCTTCTAATGCAACTTTCTATTTTTCTTTGGCATGATACTCAAGTACCTCTTTCACAGTTTTAGGTTCCTCATCATCATCAGGAGTGACAATATAAACTTCATTCTTAATTGGAAAATACCTTTTAGGAGTCTTAAATCGTATACTCTGACGTAATTGAGAATTACTACTTTCATTAATCGAAAATGGATCAGTTTTAATATTATCTCTCCCACTCAATTGAGATGGGTAAAGCAATTCTGGTATGCTTCCACTGTCTAAAATAGGACTAGGTACTATATTTTGTGTGTCAACTATATGTTAACTTGTACCAGTGTCATCATTGTCATCCATCTCAATTAAATGACAAACTTTATCAACATCATCCCGTGTAGGGAAATGATTTTTAAGGAAAGTAATATCACGGGACTCAATTTCAGTCATTCTTCCATCAGAATCCTCACCAATGAACACATAACCTTTTGAGTTTTTAGAATATCTTATAAAGATGCACTTCTTTATTCTTAGTCCTAATATACCAAATTTATGGAATTGTCAAGAATGTATACTGCATATCCCCATGGATGCAACTCATTCAAGTCAGGTTTTCTTCTCGTCCATAACTCATAAAGTGTAGAGGAAACTGATTTAGAAGGTACACGATTAAGTATATAGGCAGTAGATAATAAAGCATCACCCCAATAACTAATTAGGAGATTAGCTTATGCCATCATAGACCTAACCATTTCAAGCAAGGTTCGATTCCTTTGCTCGGTAACACCATTTTGCTGCGGAGTTTTAGGAGTCGTTAATTGCCTTATTATTCCTTTTTCATTACATAATTCTTTAAATTATTCAGATAGATACTCTCTAACTCGATCAGTCTTTAAGGCTTTTATTTTTCTATCTAATTGATTCTCAACCTCATTTATATATTTTTTTAAAGTAATATAATGCTGCAGATTTATGGGAGATTAAATAAACATGACCATATCGAGTAAAGTCATCTATTAATGTAATGAAATATGAGGCTCCATACCTTACTTTTACACTCATTAGTCCACATATATCATAATATACTAATTGTAATGGATATTCTGCTCTTGTACCCTTTCCAAATGGTTTTCTAGTAGTTTTTCCATGTAAATAAAATTCACAAATGGGCAATTCAAATTTTGTGTTTGATCCCAAAAGACCATTATGAGCAAGTCTATTCATTCTATCTTGCCCAATATGCCCTAATATAATATGCCATAATTGTGCATCCACATCATCATTGCTAGATTCAGTATACAAAGAAAAATAAACACCACGATTACTATTATAATAGTTTATGTTCAACACCATAAAACCATCCATAATATATCCACAACCATAATAAACAGCACCATGAGTAATCTTAACACATTCACCTAGAAAATACAAACCATATCCTAACTTCAATAGAGCAAGTACAGAGATCAAATTTTGTCGAATGTCAGGAGCATAAAGAACATCATGTAGGTACAGAATTCGGCCTTCTTGCAGATCCAATTTGCATGTGCCAATTCCTTTAACTTCAACTCTTGTATTATTACCTACATATATCCACTTCATTCCATTAGGAATTCGATGAAATTCCACAAATTCATTTCTGTCTCTAGCTATATGATCCGTGGCTCCTGAGTCTACAGTCCACATAGGATGAGTTTCAGTAAGTAACACAGTATTACAAACAAAAATTTTAGAAATATAGCTTTTTTTAGAAGAAGTTAAATAAGACAATACCTTTTTAGGCTCAGTGCATTCACGAGCAAAATGACCCAGGTTACCATAATTATAACAAGTCACTTTAGTCTTATTCTTTCTTCCAACTCGCTTTCTTCTTTTGCGTTTAAATAACTTGTTTCCTTTCTTTGGTCCACGTCCAGTCTCACTCATTTTGCCTTTGCCTTTCCAATTATTATTGAACCTGTTGGGCTTAAATCCAAAAGCCTTCTTGGAACTTGATTCAGCCACATATGTATGTGTATTTGGTTTGGCAGCCTCAAGGCGCTCATCTTCCAATTCCAAGTGGTGCGCAATATCAGCAAATATTTTAATATTCTCATTATGAGTCATATTCACTTTTATATATTCCCAACTATCTGGGAGAGACCGGATAACAGCTTGAACTTGCTGTTTATCAATGAGGTTGTGCCCAGCTACTTTTAGTTCCATGATCATGTTTGACATATCCCTCAAATGTTATTTTATAGGTTTATTAGGGATCTTCTTATAAGTGTCAAACTTAATGGTCAGTTGCCTTAGTTTGGAGATAGTTGTCCCTTCAAACTTTTCCCTTAAAGCGACCCACATTGCATTAGCAGTTGGATATTACTGGTACTCATATACCAAATCATTATTCATGGAACATATAAGAATTCCTCTAGCAGTAGAATCCTTCCTTTTCCAAGCATTGAAAGCAACCATGTCGCGCCTATGTTGCGCATTGTTTACATTTTCCTCACCAGCTTTGGGCTCTTCCATAACATTGTTAATAGCCTCCAAAGCTTCTTGCTCTTCAAGGACATATTCATTTTCAAGTGCCATATGTTGTAATTATCACCATTCAATTTCTCACCATTATTTAGTTTAGCTATAATATTCTTGGATGCCATAGTTAGTCACAACTAAAAGAGACATTATAAATTCAATTACTTATACACATTTTAAAGTCATAATTTCAAATTAAATTATTAAATATTTTCATATAAATTAAATAAGGAAGTTCACTATGTTCCCAATCATCATTCTTTTCAAATGTCAAAATTTAATAATTTAATTTAAATTACACCAATTATAATTCTAAATGAAAATTTCTATGAATTCTACTAATCATATAATGCCCATATTATGAAGTAATAACATAACAATTCAATAATACACAATTAAATAAACACTTCATAATATATACATATATATAGATAAAACATATGTTTAAATACATAGCACATGAAGAATGTATAATCAAAGTATGCTCAGGCTTCATTTTGTATCTAGCGAGATTTTCTATCAACCATCTAAGTCTTTCTTTTTGTTCTGCAGTTCTACAGACTATAGGAGTACTAATAGTTCATGCCCGATTTGGATCAGGTCTATTTCTTCTAAGCTTTCTATAGCGTACAAGTCGTTCCATTCTCTTCAAGCGCGACATGTTCCTTAAACACATTAAGGAAAGAACAAAAGAAATATTAGACAGTTAATAAATCTCAAACTAACACGTATATACAAAATGCATATAGATCTATAATATGAACTCAAAAATACAATCATATATAAAATAATATACATACGAGTTCTCCTTAATTTTAGAAAATTTTCAAGACTAGAATCATAATTTTTGGATATACATACAATTTATTATGAATTTTTCAATAAAAATTCAATTAAACAGTGTATTTTAATTACTAAAACAACTTAAAAATTAATTTTTATACTTCAAAAAATTAATTTTCTCCCACTGGACCTCAACTCCATCAATTATAAATATTAAAAAATTACTAATATTTATTCATAATTTTTCTTAATCAAAATAATTTTATTTTAAATTTTCTTTTACTCAAAAAGAAAATTAGAATATAAATAATTTACATATTAAAAAATTTATTTTAATATATATAAAAATTCTAAAAAAAATATGGAGTCCAGTGGTGGTGGCGGAGTCAAAAACTGCCTCCTCAATCTCCTGTACGCGCCCCCACGCGCCACTTACACGTGTGGGGCTGTTTTGGCTAGCTGCAAACAGCAGCCAGACGAATTCTACTTGCGCGTACGGTGCGTGTAATACACGCACTGCTTTGGAGTTAGATTCCATCTCTAAAAAAATTTTTACCCTCCTATTTTGACTGTTCTGAGTTCTAATGGTGTAATTAGATTTTAATTCAGACACCAAAAAGTATGAGTTTGAAGTTCAAACTCTAGTTTTGGGAAGTGAATTAAAGGGTCATTTTTAACCTTATGAATTTTTCTAAGTCTGTAAATTCTAGAAAATAATTTTCAAGTAGGCAATTTTGATCAACCATAATTTAGTCTATACTCAACCAAATTTAATGTTCTATATACCATTTTAAAGCTTTCATTACGAACTTTAAATACATGTAAAAATTCATGGCATAAATTATAGTATGCAAGTCCGAAAATGGGCACGAAGTTATTGTCCCAACCATATATCAAATACATAATTTCAACCATATAAACACTCAAAAATGAATTTAATCAATAAATTCTCATGTGAATCATCAACCTGGCTCTGATACCAATATAATAATGCGGAATTATAAACAAAAACAAGTTTGGATTACTTACCTCTTGATGATTGCACAATTTGATTGAATTCTCTATCACTATATCAAGTGTTAACCACTATAGAAAAATACTATATCACCACCACCCTATTTACTCTAGTTGTAATCTATTGATTTGGAAGAGTTTTTTTTTTTCACAAAGAGTATATGTCTTCTCTTCTGTATCTTTTCTTCTATTTTTTTTTTCTTACCTTTTATTTTATGTTATTCTTTAATAACGTATACAGGAGCAACGACTCCTGTAATTTTTGGAGCAACTGCCCTTTTGGCAGTTGCCTCTAATTAATTTAATTTTCTTTTAATTTCATTTTAATATAGGTCGGGTCAACATGTCATGGGCGACCCGGATCCAAATTCTAACATAATCCAACTATAGGATTTAAATTCCGTAAAAACATTATGGGGGCATTAATTTTTAATTGAAGTTCATGATGTGGGACACCATTAAATTTTAAAGAATTTAAATATTCGATTGGATATTGAGTACTAAGTTCTTCAGATGCATTTGAATTCTCACATATATAATCATAGTTATAATAAGTTTTTTCTTCTTCTGGATACAAATTAATATCAACGGCTTCATTAGTTAGAGTAATAATTGATCTTTCTTTTAAATATATTTCATTATTATAATTTTGAATAAAATTGTTATACGTTGCATTGGTAATAATTTCAATATTATCAACTGTATTAGGTAGTAATAAATTTGAAGGAACTATAATTCAGTAAGATTTTTCTATCTTTCTTTTTTTTTTTTGGTTTCGTTTGTTCTTTAATTAATTACTTTGCAGAAAGGCAATCTTTTCTTGTCACTTATGTATCTTTTTGTTTGTTTTATTATTTCTCCATTCATATTGGTGCCGGCTTCTGGTGGGAGGCTTGTAGTTGTACCCTCAGTTTTGGAATGGTGCAGGCAACTTCCATGTCAAGTTCTTTGAAAATGATATATATGATATATATATATATATATATATATAGACTTATATGTCACTCTACATATTAGGTTTCTTTTGACAATAATGAAAAGTTATATGTTTTTTTTTGTTCACTGTATTTCACTGAAAAAAAGTTACAAGAAACACCAGTGACAAGCACTGTTACCTTGTTAACACCGAAAATAAAAAAGATCCTAATGAAAAATTATATGTGAATATAATTATCTTCATCTTTAAACCACTGAAAGGTACATAATAAAAGATATATATATATATATTTTTGCTACTGGTAATTTTTGAGGAAAGAGGACGAGATTCGATTCTTGATTCTTGATGTGTTTTTTACCATTAGGCCAAACTTTTCAGACCAGTTATCTCATTATTTGTGACTATAAAATTTGATAAATTTTCATTAGTAATGAAAAATGATAGGTATAAAATTTATAATTTTTACAAATAAAAATAGCAAACATATAATTTTTTATTGGCTTTTACTATTCAAAAATTAAATGATACATATCTAAACTTAATATTATATAAGTAAAGTTATTATAAGATGAATTTTCAACAATTTGTGATAGATTTCTTAAGTTTTATAAGCCATGCTCGATTTCGTCACTAAGTAAATCAATATGTATTATTAAATGTAAAATCAGTTGGCAGAATTAATTATTATAATGCTGCAGGACACAGATAGTGTGTAATCATATTATATATATATAGGTGTAGATGGGAGAAAGGTGCACCGTTTACATTGAAACAAAAAATGGAGTCTTTGATCCACGGTCCAAAATGTGCATTAATATATTGATAATTATAGTTTATTGTAGTGATATGTCTTCGCACGCGTTATTGCGAGGCACATATATAATTTTACCTTTGATTCTTACGGGACAATATATTTTTTATAGGAGTATTTTAATAATTATGCATGGCACCGTTGCGGGCGCGTGTCAAATATCTTTACTGATATATGCATCCCTTCATCCGTATAATCTATATAAGTCAGGATTCAAACGGAAACTAGCAAACACGTAAACAATAATTTTTGCAGCAGGTATCCACGTAATAATAATAAATGAATTTGATTAAATTTTGTATTTTACACGAAAATCCTGTGTGGATTAGGTGAACCATGCAACTTGAAATCAAGAACTAGTGACTACCAATGTGATGGAGAGTTTACATATGACTCTTGATGGTAATTAGCAAAATTAATTATTTATACGTTGAATTATATACTGATTATATTTGATAATTATTCATAAGCTATATGTATATTGATAGGGGATGGGGGATTGGGTTGGAGAGGGGTGGAGTCGAACCCCTCCCCTCATTTATATGTCTCGTCCTGTTGAGGGATGAAAACCATCCTCCTTAGGCGGATAAACTATATTTTTTTACTAATTAACATTTGATAAATATGCTATAATGATGCCGGTGCACCTAGGGGTGTAAACGAATAGAGCCGCTCGCGAGCAGCTCGGAGCTTGGCTCGTTAAAAATTCATTCGAGCTCGTATATTGAAGCTCGTTTAATAAACGAGCCGAACTCAAATTATGCAAAGCTCGGCTCGTGAAAGTTCGTGAACAAGCTCGAATAAGGGCTCGCGAACCGGCTCGCAATTTTAATGTATTAATTATTTAATTTTAGATATACAATATATAAATTTTTATTTATTTAAATATTTTAAAAATATATTTTATAAAAAATCATAATTTTATAATAAATTATTTAGTAAATAAATTATTTTAAATTATTTGAATGAATAATTTAAATTTATACATTATATTTTTAGAAATTTTTTTAGTTTATTTAGACTCGTTTAAGCTCGTGAACAGTTCGCGAACACTTAGCGGCCTAATGAGCTCGGCTCGAGTTCGGCTCATTTATAAATAAACCAAACCTAAACTAGCCAAAGCTCAGCTCGGCTCGGCTCGTTTACACCCCTAGCTGCAATCATCTCATTGACTGGGATTATTATTAGCTTTAAATGCATGCAAATGGCAATGCAATAGCTAGGGATTTAGTCAGTCGACTAGAACCCTTTTTTTTTTTTAAAGATGGATGGATTAAGACTAATTTTTGTGCATAACGAAACACATTAATTGAGCTCTAGGCCTCCCATCCATAACAGTTAATTAGCATACTTTAGACAGTTAAGCAAATAATTAATAAAAAAGTTAACAAGAACACCAAAATTAATACTAATATTTTACTTAATATTGAGGGGGAGTTAATCTAATTGACATGCAAACTGATACAAAATATTTAACAAGAAAATTTATAATTTTATAAATAACTACATCTTAAATTTAATTACAATTATTCAAATATCACACTTAATTCGATAAATACAGTGATAATTTCATATCATTTTTGAATAATATTGAAAAATCATGAATTAGTGCTGCTTAATCATATCTCTAATAGTAACTGATACACATATTTGTTACAAAGTTTGGCAAATTGATAATTTAAGCCAATTAAAAAGCTTCTATAACTGTGTCGTCTTTAATTCAATAGGTATACATTATAGCTTAAATAATATTTTAAATTTCCTTCAAAAAAAAAATAATAATCTAACTTAATTTTAATAATTTTTTACTATTTTTACAATTTTATGTGAAACAATTTTTTTTTTTAAATATGGTAGAGAATTAATAAATTGTGAACCATATAATAAGAGTAAACATTTTCTTAACATTTAATTCTCACAAATACTGGTGGATAATTAGGGGTGTGCAAAAGTCGGTTCGATTCAGTTTAAAATGCCTAAAACTGAATTGAACCGAACTTATATAGGTTTAGTTTGGTATAAAATTTTTTAAAATCAAATTGAACTGGTTCGGTTCAGTTATTTTTTCTTTTTTTATTTTATTTTCACTTTTTATTTTTTAAAGTTATTTTATTTATATAATTTTACAATATTCTAATAAGATTTATAAAATATATTTATTTTATTTATTAATTTTTTTAAAAAATCAAATGAACCGATTCTCTAAAATATATTTAAATACATTTTGTTAGAATTTTTTTGGTAGTAAATAATTTTATTAAAAATTTTATATATTTAGAAACTAAAATTATTAATAAAATTTAAAATAT